>JAJEJO010054164.1:0-104736 GCA_020662805.1 Glaucomys volans
CTGAAGGCAAGATCCATGACCCATGGCAAAATCTGAGGGCAAAGAATTTGAGAAAGAAGGTATTTGCATAGTCTCAAAGCATCTTTCTCAAAATATTAATTACAATGGTTAAAACTGTAGCTTGACAATGGGGGAATCTAGCAGATATCAATCATTCAAAGTTAACGTCACTGCTAATGAGACATGTGGCCGTCCTGTAGCCCCTGGTGCGGTACAATGAGAAGCGCATCTTGGCTCTGTGGCATTCTTGCCAAAAATCTATAACCACAATCTCAGCAGGAGAAAGCCTCATACGAACCCAAATGGAGGGACATTCCACAAAACATTATGGTCATGAAAAAAGAACCATCACAGATAGGACCAAAAAAACCAAAGCAACAGGACAACTACATGCAATATGGCATCCTGGATTAGATCCCAGAACAGGAAAAAAGATCCCAGTGGAAAAACTAGTGGGAATCCAAATACAGTGTATAGCTTGGTTAATAGTACTGAACTGATGTTACTCTCTCAGTTTTGATAACTGTCCTAATTATGTCATATATTAACATGAGGAGAAACTGGATGAAGGGGATTATGGAACTACTGTACTATTTTTGTGGTTTTTCCGTAGTCTAAAATTATTTCAAAATAAAAAGTTTTAAAAAGAAGAAATAAAGGTTTCACTCCTCTCTGCATGTTTTCAAATATATGTAGCATATTAGAATGATATGTGTTTTTATTTATAAATTATAGATATCTTGGTGTTATGGGTACACCAATTAAATATTTTTATTTATTAAATGACTTTAAATGAAGATATTTATTTAATTGGTGCACACATACCACCCACATATTTAATTGGAGAGACTTTGTAGTTAAAGATTTGGAGATCACTGTCCTTTGAGCAAAAAGTACTGCAGATATGGAGAGTAGTCAAGTTCATAGAGACAGAAAGTTGAACAGTGGCTTCAGGGGTTGGGAGCAGGAGAGAATGGGGAGCTATTGTCTAATGGGTATAGAATTTTGGTTCTGCAAAAGGAAGAGTTTTGTAGGTACATGGTGGTGGTGTTTGCACAGCAATGTAAATATCTTTCATTTTTTTCTTGATTTTTTTTTTTTTTTTTTTTTGCAGTAAGGTGGATTGTACCCCAGGGTTGCTCTACCCCTGAGCTACATCCTTAGCACCCTTCTCCCTGCTTTTTAAAAATTTAGACACAGGGTCTCACTGAGTTGCCCAGGTTGGCCTCAAACTTGTGATCCACCTGCCTCAGCTTCCTAAGTCACTGGAATAGATTCACCATGCTCAGTTTGTAAATATTCTAAATGCCACTGAGTTGTAAGTGAAATGGTTAAGATGGTAAATTTTATGCTGTGTGTATGCTATCACAATTTTAAAAGGAAATAAAAGGCGGGGGCACTGCAGAGTTGATCACTCAGCTCTGCACTTTCTTGCTTGTGTACATTCTTGCAGGATAGACCTTCCAAGAAGGAAGGGTCTGAGATGCACCTTGTCCTGCGAGGCAGAGCATGGGACTGGGTATCATGCTTTGTACACAGATAGCGATCGCCATGAGATGGGAAAGGTCAGAGAGCCCAAAGGAAAACTTTGTGCATTTGTTCATTTGAGGAAACTATTAACAAGGTTTCATTGAAGATTATCTTTATCTCCCGGAGACCAGACAAGGCTTCCTCAGATCTCTGAGGCCTGGCAACTCCAGGCAGGGGGTAACCTGGGAGATGCATGCCGCCTCTCTGTCCTCTTTCCCCACCTCCCCAGGCCACTCAACCCTGATTACGTGTGCTCCCCCACTCTGCAGCATCTTCCTACAGGATTTTCACTTAACTCATCCATATAGGCCAGGTTTTGTTGTAACATAAACAATTCCCAAATCTCTCAGAGGTTTAGTTCTTATCCTGCATGTCTACCACAGGTGGGCCGGGGATTCTTTTCTGTTCCATCATTCCTCTGGGATCAAGAATGATGCCACACAGGCACTGTTTGGAACATGGTGATGACCAAAGATGCTGCCTCACACAGCCTTTGCCTGGAAATGACCCTTTCACCTCTCCACACGTTGGCTAGAGTGTGTCCCACAGTCAAGCATGGCTTAAAATAGGTGAGAAATGCCGATGACCCTGCCTTTCCCTGGGTTCCATACCCAGGGATTCAACCAAGCATGGATCAAAAATGTTTGTGGGGCAGGAATTGCACCTGTACTAAGCATGCACAAATGTGTTTCTTGTCATAATTCCTGAAGGAACACAGTCTAACAGCTGTGTACATAGCATCGACATTGTATCAGGCTTAAAAGTAATCTAGAGATGATTCAAAGTGCAAAAGAAGAAGACTATGTGAGGGTCATTTGCATTCTATATATGGATGAGAGCACACTCAGATTTTGGTATCCACAGGGGTCCTAGAACCAGTCCCTCGGGGAGGGATGACTGTATAATCCTCCACAGGGAGAGCACTGTCTACTCATGGTGAGAAATAATACAGTCCACCACTCTATCCCAGCCCTCCTCAGTACTTCCCCTCGGGGAAATAAATTTTGGGGCTGAAGAGACCATCTCTATTCCACATTCCACACCCCACATACTGCCCCATGGTAAGAACCTCTAATGATACTGCCTCCTGGAGGTGAGGCCTCAGAGCCCAATTAGGAGAGTTGGTTTGGGGTGCAGGGGTCTCTGAGTTGCTGCCCTCAGAGCTGTCTGTCTCCTGGGGCATTCATGCACTCTGGGCTGCTTCTACCCTGATGCTGTGAGGCACCCACCCTATTCCTGAGAGCAGGCTTGTGGTCACTGATGAGGAGCACATGTGTGCTGTCTACGGGGGCCCTGTGTGACTCACTGGCTTCCCAGCAGCTAATCAGCAGCTGGTGGTGAGAGACTCCCCAGCTGATTTCCCCTCTGTCCCTACTTGGAATCAGCAGTTATCATCCTGGAAGATGAGGAGAATCCCTAGGAGTCATTTGCATGTTTGAAAGCAAAAACATTGGTGAATTTTCTTTCCATTTTTTTTTTTTTGATGTAATGCAATCTTTATTTAAGATTGATTCCTTAGCAACCAGAAAAAGAAAGATGTGGGAGAGGGCAGTATGTATCTGCCTGTGTATATAATGTCTGAGATTTAGCTGGATTTTACCTTATACTAGCTTAACAGATTGTTCCCTTTCTATACAAATTCATTGCATTCTTAAAATAGCCAGTTCTCATTGTGTGTTTAAATTGCTTAATTGTTTTTATAAAAATCTGATTTACACCCAACTTTTTAGGACCATTGTTCCTTCTTTGAGCAAAGTCTTACTGAATGAATGTTTCTCAACAAATTCCTAGAACTACAGACAATATGGAAATGGAGGGTCTTAGATACAACAATTGGAATCTTTGTGACTCACACAACACTTGCTTCCCTTCTGGGATGGGGGATTTCTGGCAGAGAGGAAACAGATTCATTCATTTGCTCAACAACTATTTGTTTTGCTGAGTGACTTCTAAGTGCTGTGCACCCTTCTAAGTACTGTAGAAGATGCAAGGAAAGATTAGCAATCATGGCTCCCTGCTAGGAGCTTACCAGTGTGGCTGAAAGATCTCATTTCACTTTCAGAGCATCTTCCCTGGAGAGGTACCTTCCTACCACAGGATCAGAAGAGGAAACAGACCTAGAGAGGACAGATCTCTGGCCCAGCCTTCACCTCCTTCTGCCCCCTCCAGACTTATCCCTGAACAAATCCCTGGGTGGATGAAAGCTGCTGGTTCCGCCCTTGCCTTGTGAACAATCTACACCCATCTCTCCTCCACATTCACTTGCTTAAAGACATCCTTAAAGACAAGGGTCTCTCCCCTCACTCTTGTCTCCCAGGACCTAGCCCTGCCAAAGAACAGTTCATGGCCCCAAATGAGACAAATCAATTCAGCACACCAAGCATCCAAGCTCAGATTTCTTTATTTGCTGAAGTTAATCCTTTGTTATTACTCAACATTAAAGTCTTATTGAATCATGGCCATCCTTAACTGGCATGTGAGTACTGGTAGGGGTAATGGCTTTGGAGGGCTGGGCATAATTATGTTATGGGGACAGAAGCCAGAAGCCTGGTGTACCTGGGTGTGGTGGCAGTAACAGTAGCCAGAAGCAGTTTGTCAGGACCACAGAGGTTTGGTCAGTCACACTGTCAGGCAGGTGAGACTGTATGGTGACTGAGAAAGGCCATTGAAAAGGTTTATGCCATCTTTAGGGTTCAAGCACACGTTGCCCCAAAGGGGAGCTGATTCTGATATTAATGGAGACAATACTAATACATGAGAAACTTCCAAATCTGATCTGCTGTTTCAAGGCCTTTTCCATGGATCAGTGATGCAAAGGGTTTGGAAAGACAACTTTGGCTCCTTTGGAGGCTGATCTGAGAACTCCAAGCTTCTGCAGGAACACGTGGGGTGCACATTATCTTCAAACACCAGTGAGACTGCACACACAGCAGGGTGTCAGCATCCCCAAACCTGGCAGAAATCAGCCAGAGAGCAGAAGTGCTGTATAAAGCACCCTGGCTGATTTGGGACCTGTGTGACATTGCTATTTCTCTCCTTGAGGGATTATTGCTGCAAATAGAAATCCAGTTACAATGTGGGGTTTGAAGAGGTGATTTGAAGTGGTGTCCTGTTTGTGGACAAGATGTCGTTTAAGCTCCATTTTTGTTGTTGTTGTTGTTTTAATGCTCACCTTTAGAATGTCTCCTCACAAAAAAGTTGCTCCTGCCTCTCTTTCTATGCTTTATCCATTCCTCAGTTCCAGGCAGCACAGTATGAGGGGCTAAAGTCTAGAGGCAAAAAGGCAGGAATTTTGCATGTCTTGTATTTCCAGACCAGCATGGTGCCTGTCACAAAGCAAATGCAGTAGAAGTTGCAGAATTGAAGCCAAAGCTTCCTCCCTGCCTGCCCAAGAATTTTGATGGGCTCCCTCTATGTCTGATTTCTAACCTCCTCCCTTCAGCTGATCCTAACCTGAAGTCTCTACCTTCTGTCCTCAGAAGTAAATTCTAGAGATGGGTAGCTTCTTCCCCACTCTTGGGTTCTATGAGGAAGGAAACTTCTGTGCCCTCCTGGCTGTGTCCTCCTCCCACTAACCCTCCCCACTGCTGAGTCCATGGATTGGGGAGTGGAGCAGGCCCTGTCTGGTGTACTGGGGGATCAGCTGAGGCTGATCTACTCAAGAACCCCAATATGAAGCTCTTGGTGTTCAGCAGCTTCTCTCCGCAGTAGAGCTGACGTGTTTCCTTCTATTTACTGATTCTGTGTTTCAGAACTCGATAGGGAAAACACAAGTAGTATGTATTGACATCTTCAAGTCCCAGCAGGCCCAGAAAGAAACCAGAGAGGCATTTTTAAGAACTGTCTTATGACCCAGAGGCACATGGTAAGCTGGGTGCCCAGGACCTGGAGCCCCATTTTAAGGAGTGGCTATCTGGGTCCCTGAATTCATCCCCTGTTGCTCTCTTTCCCCAGGGTCTCTTGACATGTACAAATCCAGAGCTTGGTCCAGGGAGCTGCAGAGTGTGGACACTGTGCACAGTCCAGTGGTATTACCCAGGGCTAAAATGAGTCAGCAGGCAATCCAGAATCAAACCCATGGCCCAGTCACAGGCCCTCACTTGCTGCACCCACAGCCTCCTGATGAAAAGCTCTGGGTAGAGTGGGAGGAATGCAAGCCATAAGGGAGCTGGGCTAGCTTCTGGGAGAGGAAGGAAGGACAACACGATTAAAGCCACACCCCATCCAGCTCTCTGGAGATCAGGAGTCCTGGTCACCTCCCATTCTAAGCAAACATTGGCTCTAGCTGAGTGCTGTGGTCAATACCTGAAATGGTTCCATGTGGAAGGTCATCTGAACCAAAACAAAACTGAACCAAAATCTGAAGGATTTTAAGTCAGGTTAAACTTTCAGTGTGTGTATTATCTGAGTCAATGGTGGAGGATTCTTAGCGTTCCATTTCCCTGAGGAGTTAATGCTTGAAGAATTTCATGGTACCGTGACTGGATATTCCTGTAGAGGATAAATATTCCTACAAAGAAGCCCTGAGATTTCTAAACCCAATGTGAATTCCAAATTAAACAATCAGGAGGCCACACCATCTTCAACCAACTCTATGACCCCATTGACCAGGAAGTACATAGCTTGGGGTGATTTCACAACTTGATTAACTCCAAGCTGTCACTGCCACTTCTATGCTAGTGGATTGATCATTTACCAATCTTTATAGAGCTGCTCTGTCAAGCAAACCTAACCAATTCTCTGTGCCAGAGGTATTTCAAGATCTTTTAGGATTTCTAAGTACTCTTGGGATCATCTTATGCACAGTCTTGTCCAGTAGGGAACTTACGGGAGGGGCCAGGACATTTAGTCTGGACAAAGGACCACTCAGTCTACAAAAATGGGAAGAGCCAGACAGATTGAGCACACCCCAGAGAGCAGAACTGTGTCCAATGAATGGAGGAAATGAGCACATGGCACCTCTGCTTGGTGGGACATGAGACACACTTAGAAGTTGCCTTTACTTCCCACTCCACCTGCCCATATTGACCCTTCACTCAGTGAATTTCCTCCCCACCATACTGTCCTGGTGCTTTAATCTCCCAAGTGGTTTAACACCAATGTCAAGGCTGGTATCCAGGACATTAATTCTGCAAACCTCCAGGTCATTTTCAGAGAAAAGAAAATATGAATCTTGCTGTTCTTCCTTATGCCTATTTTATTTTTAATCTAGAAGTATTTTAAAGCTACAGAAAAGTAAAGAGAATAATATAACTAACCAACACTCTACTTAAATTTAAGATAAGACCTAAGATTTCCAGTGGAAGCCAATGTAGGATAATGAGAGGGAGGAAGGGAATGGGATAAATGGAATAAATTTAACAAAGTAATGTTATAATCATATATAAAGATACAAAAGGGATATTCACATTTATGAAAATGTTGATGAAAAGAAGTTTAATTGAGTAGAAAAGTGAGAGTGGCAGGAGGGAGGAGAGGAGGAAAGGGGGAGGGATGGGGCTTGAAATTAAATTCTTTGCAGGTATGATTTTGTTGAAATGAATCCAATTACTAGGCATAATTATGATGCTCTAATAAAAAATTTCTGAAAATTCACTCTAAAAAAAAAGACTTCAGATTTCCCATTTGCTTCCGTTTGTTTTATTTTACATAAAATATGCATTTCAGATGGTTGAGTGCCTTTGTATTCATGTCTTGATCTTGTTTTTATATATCTCTGTAGGTCTTTTTCTTAAAATCTAAATAAAATTATGTAATTCTAAAATTCTGAATGGAGACCAGGACCCCAGGACATTGCCCTGGTCCTGATTAGTTAGAGGGGGTCTTCCAGGAGAGGCCTGTCAGGAGGCAGAGCGGTGACTTGTGCCTGTCACCCTGAAGACCCCACTTTCTCTCTCCTTCTCCAGGCTGGCCCTTGAAGCAGGCAAGGGCCACTTCCTAGAAGGCCCCGCCCAGGCTTCCTTGACCTCTCAGCCTTTCCTGCAAGCCATTGTGGAGCTGGGAGAACTGCGCCAGCCCAGCCTTGCAGGGGAGGTGTTTCCGGGATGCACGGCCCAGGCAGCCTGGCAGGGTGGGCCGTGGAGGAAGCGCTCCCGAAGAGTGGCACGTTCACCCTGGGTCATGCCAAGTGCCCTGCCGGGCAGCCTGGAGGGGACTGTGCCATGCTGGGGGCCCAAACCAGGTATCTGAGGCTTGCAGAGGCAGGGAGGGAGCACTCGTTGGTGTGATCCTTCCCCAATGATGGCTGCATTTCTTACGTTGAAACGTATTTAGAGCTCTGTGTCGGGCACTGGAACTACAATGACGGCCTATTCTTCTTTCTTTCCTTCCTTCATACATTCTCTCACTCATTCATTCCTTCCTTCCACAAATAGTTGTCAAGCATCCATTTGTGCCAGGCACCATTCTGAGCTTGGGGAATACAGCTGGGAACAACATACATGAGGTCCTTGATCTGCAGGAACTCACATTCTAGCCGAGGGACAATGACTACTAGAGATAAATGCTAGAGAAAGAAGAGAGAGAAAGGAGAGCAGGTTGGGACAAATCAGTAAGAAGGGGGCAGCAGTGAGAGTGTCCAGACATCTGGGGAAGAACAATCTAGGTGGAGGAAAGGGGTGGTGCCTGAGTCAAGTGGGAGCCTGCCCTGCAGAATGGGAGCTGGTTTTCTCCCTCAGCCATCTGTATCTCCCCTGGACACCCAGAGCTCAGCTACAGGAAGAATATGCCCAAGGCAGAGTAGCCACGTGTGAGCATGGGCTCCCTATGATCAGCAGGATAAAATGTGTGCACCTTGGGATGCCCACAAGCACACTTAACATCTGAGCCCTGTCCATTTTCATTTTCCATTGCTTTCTACTCACACTGGAGCCCCAGCTTGATCCAGGATCTGTGGTTTGTAGGTATCCCAGACTTTAGGCCCAGGCAGCTCCTGGATGCAGTACATGTTCCCCTTGCCTGTGTTGCCTGACAGGCCCCTTCAAGGTTCAGCTCAACATTACCTCCCCTGTGGGGTCCTTTTCTACTCCCCCTTGAACATTCCAGTGCCATACTCTGTTTATATCACACCTGGCACAGATCTTCATGGGCAGGTGTCTGGCCACATGCATTTATATGTTGACTCATCAGCAGCCCCTCTGGGCTATGTCTCCCTCACCTCTGTGTCCTCAGCACCTGGTGCAAAGTAGGTGCTCAATAAAGATATGCCAGGTGATAAAGTGAACAATGCCTGGCAGATTTGGTGGCTGAGAGGGCCCTAGAGACCTGCAATGGGCAGCCTCTGGTCTGCTTTTAGCTATTGAACAGACTGTATTCACAGCTGTGCACTCCTGGGACACAGATTTCCTGTGGATGAGGGACTAGTGGGGGAAAAGGCCCTCATTCTGACCACAGAAAATGGCCGGCTTAGGGGACATTGTTGTCTAAGAGAATAGAGAAGCCGCCCTCTCCTGACTCCACCCCTGCCCTGGGTGCCAGTCTGGGCTGGCTGCACAACTCCTGGAAACCCTGGTCAGAAACATGCTTCCTCTCCCTCCCCCAGGGACCCTGTGCACTCTGGGGAGTGGCGCCTCAGCAGCTGAGGGGCTCTTACAGCAAGTGTGCTGCTGGGCTGACTGGCTGGCCACCACTCAGCCTCTGAGACCTGCCCAGTCTTCCCTTGAGCGCCCTCACCACCTCCCTTTTCTTCCAGTTCCCACTGCACAGTCCTAATCAGGTCTTTGCCATGTTGCCTGGATGGCATGGAATGTCTCTGACTCACTGACTTGTCTCCAACCTCCTCTCCTGCCATTGTTTAAATCACTTTCAGAACCTTCTTTTCCAAGATACCTCTTTGCTCAGAAACCTGCAGGGGCCTCTCATTGTCTAAAGGACAAAGTCCAGACAACTAAACCTTCCTTATGGGCTCTCTGAAAACAGCCCCTGACTGCCTTGTGTGCGCTCTCTCTGCCCTTTCCCCTTGTCAATCTCCTTTGTCCCAGCTCTGTGCTTGGTGCATCCAGGAGGCTTTCCAACTCCATTTACCTAGTCCTAACAATCCTTCTGTATACAAAGCCCGCTTGGGCGGCCCTGACATAATCATCTCTGGGACTTGTGTTCCTTCTAATTACTCCCTATAACAGTCACTTGATAATGATTTAGACATCAACCTTGAAAACATTTAAGGTCTCTTCCATCTGAAGTTGTATTCTATTACAGGTTATGCTGTCATCCTCAAGTTTGTCCTAGTTTTCCATTTATAGAGTGAGAGACCCGAGGTCTAGACTTGCCCTGTGTCTGTCAGTCTGTACCTTCTATGATAGAGTAGTACCTGGCACAGCCTGGAAGACTGAGCATGGGTTTGCTAATGGAAAGATTTTGGACCCTCAGCCCCAGGTAGTTCCCTATTCATCTGTCATATGCTGGGGATCTCACATTTGTGCCTTCTGAGGAATCGGCCTTAATATATTTGTCCTGCAAAGGGAATGTGCATTGTAAAAGCTGCCTGGAGAAAGCATCACTTAACCATCATTAAGCTTTAATGGTGGGGTTTAATGGAGGGAAGAAGTGTTAGCAAAACTTGTCTCGGAGACATCTCCTGCCTTCTTTCCTGAGTATTCTGTCGCCTTTAGATCAGGGGTGAGAAAGGAAAGAAAGGAACCCTTTACCTGGGCTTCTTCACTCCATGCAAACCTGACCTTCTTAACTAGCATCCTGAGAAGAAACTGTGTGTATGGGTTACCAGGTGGAGGGAAGCAGGTGTCATTCCTATCTCTCTATCCCTGGTCAGCAAGGCTGTCCAGAGCTTCTCCTAGCACCGTACCCTGAAGGAACAGCTATTGGGAAGGAGCCAACTCATTCTCCTGGTCAGCAGTCTCTCTGTGGAGACAGATGTTCAAGGGAAGGAGAGCAGGACAGTTTCTCAGTGGTGTACAGGGTTCAGAATGAGAAAGCTGGGCATGGGGATGGGAGGGGGAGGGAGGGATGAGCCTGCCCTGACTGAACTTGTGTTATATGCCAGGCACTGGGCAAGTCCCATCCACGTGTAGTACCTCATCTAATCTTCCTGACAACCTTGTGAGATCATTTCATGAGCTCTGTTACCCAACGCAGAAGTTTACTTCCTCTCACACCCTGTCTCCATTGTTATTTTTTCTTTTTCCTCTTCCTTTTTTTAAAAAATTGGTCATAAAGTAATTGTGTTCATTATAGATGTGGTATATAAAAATAAAAGTGTATAAAAGGAAATAAAAATCATATAATCCCATAACCCCAATATAACCATTGTTAGTATTTAAGTGTATATATTTCAAATTTTGAAAATCACGTTAAATATGTGATATCGCATCATGTGTGTAACCTTTAAAACAGAAATATTTTCATGTTATTAAAAATTCTAAAAAAGCACCCTTCCTCTCTTCCCAGTGCCCCAGTGGAGAAACAACTAGTTTCAAAACTGTTCTCCAACTTAGGGACATCTGTTTTTCTATCTTTTGAAATTATAATGGTTCAATAACATCTTTATACTAACATCTTTTGTGTTTTTTTTAATTGGGTTATTTTTATGTGATTTTAAAATAAAACATGTTTGGAAGGAGAGATGATTTGAAAATCTGCTGTCTAGATTCACCCCAGACCAAATGATTCAAGTTCTCAGAGGCAAAGGAGGCAGGAAAGTCTGGTGTGAGATGTTAGGGTTCACACAGACACCTCCCCAGGCACCAGCCGTGACTTCTGTCCCCTGAATTTCAGCTTCTCTACTGCATGGGGAGGGAAGTGGTGTGTTCTCGTAGATTAAGATCAAATGGATTCAGGCGCAGTAGCCTACACCTGTAATCCCAGTAGCTAGGGAGACTAAGACAAGGAAGATTGAGAGTTCAAGCCAGCCTCAGCAATGGCGAGGCATTAAGCAACTCAGTAAGGCCCTGTCTCTAAATAAAATACAAAATAGGGCTGGGGATATGGCTCAGTGGTCGAGTGTCCCTGAGTTCAATCCCTGGTACCAATAAAAAAAAAAAAGAAGATAAAAAGATTAAATGGAAAAGAGTAGTAGAAATGATTTTGAATGACATCACCACAAAGAAATGATAAATGTTTGAGGAAATAGATATGTTTATCTTGATTTAAACATTAGACAATCTATATATGTATTATCATAGCACATGGTGCCCCATCAATATGTACAATGTTGTTGATTTACTGATTATTTTTTGAAGGATAGATTTAAAGAAGAGGAGTTACTGGGTCAAATACTATAATAATGATTTTAAATAATAGTTTTATTTTCTCAATTTAAAAGTAATGCTTATTATGAAAAAAATTAGAAAATATAAAAAAGAAAATAGCATCATCTAATACCTTTCAAATTTTCATTATTAACATTTGAGGGTATTTATGTTTCAGTCTTTTTTCTAGTGGGATAAATGTAAAAATAATAGCTGCATAAATTTATGGTTATATATTATTTACAGTGTTATTTCATGCTTATCAGCAAGCATTGTATTATAAATTATATCATTGATTGTCTTTGAAAATATTTTTTCATAGCTGTGCAATATAATTTAAACATTCATTTAGTTGGACATTTGGACTTGTTTCTAAAAAGTTCCTATTAGTAACTCTGTGATGAACATCTGTGAATATTAATCTTTGACCTCATCTCTGATTAGGTCAGATTTCGAGAAGTGAAATTACTAGGTCAAAGTGTATAAGCCCTGTTAAAGTTCTTGGTACAAATTGCCAAAATGAGTTCCAAAATGCATTCCTAGGAACCAAGGAGAGATTAAGATCCATCTTCCCACACCCTGGCCAATCTGATTGTTATAGATTGAAAACTGTAGTAGCTTTTCATAGGCAAATGTGCTTTTTTCTTTTCTTTTTTTTTTTTTTTTTTTTTTGAGCCAGGGATTGAAACCAGGGCCTTAGCATACTACACAGGAGCCTATAGTCCAACTCCTAAGTTATGCCCCTAGCCCCTACTTTTTCAATTTTCATTTTTACCAGTAATGATTCTAAACATATTTTGAAATGCTATTAACTACCTATAACTCTTTTTTTGGAATTATCTGTTCATGCATCCCATCCACTTATTGTTTCATCTTAGCATATTTCTTGTTGTTTTAGATGAACTCTTTATATTGTAAGCATATTAGCCCTTTCCTTATTATATTCATTCTTGAAGAATTTTCCCAATAAAGAAGATTTCGCTGTTTTTTAAAGGCAAGGAAATCTTGACTCAATGAGGGAAGTGAATTATTTAAGGTCAGCCAACTGGCAAGTGGTCTAGCTGGCATTTGAATTCAGGTCTGACTGGCTACAGAGCTCTTTCTCTCAGAAAAGAGGAAATAAAACAAGAGGAGATGGGACAGTAACACTGGCTAGGACAGCCTTGTGGTGGAACTTGAGTGTGTTCTTCAGGATGACGAGATTAGCCGTTGGAGAGATTAGGGACACTAACAGAGGAAAAGAAAGAATAGAGGGCTAGCAACCAGAGAGCCCCAAAATGGCCCAGCCTGGGGACAGTCGTGAATCTTCATGATCCTTGCCTCTAAGCTCAGGACGTGCTTCTTGCTTCTCTTGCCCTTCATTAGCTTTCTGACGGCTGCCTCTAGCCATTGCTCAATTCTCTCCAAATCTGTCACTATGCAGCAGTACACCCCTGATTTGTCCTCACCGCTTATTCCCATGGCTTTGAGGGAGCCCGTTGTTATGTCCTGCATTGATATTTAAGAACAGGAGGGGCTCGGGGCAGTATCTTCAGCAGAATCCAGAATCTAAGGACTTCCTTGATCATCTTTTTTTATCCAATCGTGATCATGGTTACTCCAACCCCAGGGTTCCATGGATCCTTGCTGATTGATAGGGATAGAAGCGGGGTGGTGGGGAGAGAAGACTGGATTTCTAATTTCTTTAGAATGGGTGCACAGGGTCTCCCAGCTAGTCTGTGAGTTCCTTGACACACCTGCAGCCTCTGGACCTCCACCTAACAGAGCCCTGCACCAAGATGGTTTGATAAATACCTGGGGACAACAAAAGGGGATCAAATTGGGCACCAAAGGGCTTGATGCTCTTCTCTTTCCCCCAGGAAAGAAAGGGATTAAAAATAATAATAAAGCTAGTAGCCTAATCTCACACTCCAGGTTCATAGAGGTCCCCTTTGGGGCTGGGGTGGGGAGGTGGCATAGGAAGGAGGAAGAGAGAGGTCCCTTATTACTTGCTCTCTCTGCTGTCTCATGGCTCCATCTGGATCTGTCCTTAGGGAGTTTTTGGAAATGCCTAAAAATTTATCTTGGCAGTTCACTGCACTGTGGGAAATGGATGGAAACTTGTAGATTTGTGGAAGCAGAGATGGGTGGGTAGAGAGGCTGCAGTGCCCATGTCTACTTGGAAGCTGAAGGGAAACTTTGACCTACAGAAAAGAGTGAAGAGCACAAGAAACTCTAAGTATATAGGTAACTTAAAAGAATCATTCTTCATTTCTTACTTTTTTTTTCAGTTGCTTGAACTTCAGTTTTTTGTTGGTGCATCATTATTATATGCAATAGTGGACTTCATTATCAGTTTTTAATTCCTCTAAAAGACAGTTGTCCAAAGCAGTAACAACAATACCAATAATGGTGGGGCTTAAATTTAGGAACATATATGACCAAAGTAGAACAAAGGATGGGGTGGTAAAATGGAATTATACTGGTTTCAGTTCTTATATGTGAATTCAAGACACAGGATGATAAATTAAGGATGCACTTGTTGTGACCTGTACAACAAACATTTGAAAAGTAAAACAAAGATTTAGCTAAAAATCAAATAGAGGAGGTAAAATGGAATATTAATTTATACTTGATTGATACAAAAGAGTAGATAAGAAAAAGAAACCGAACAGATAAAAATAAAAGACAGCATTTAATAATTATACAGAAAGGAAAGAAATTAGATGTTCTCTAAGGTCCTTTATCAGGCTCCAGTATCTCTGATTAGTCTGAAGCCCACTGTCAGTTCCCACTATGGGAACTCAGTCTGAGCAAGTCAAGGCTGGCTGTGGTCGAACTGGAGTCGGGTGGGGCTGAGTTTGGAGGCAATGACAGTAAGATGCACAAGTCCCCAGCCCTTTGTGCCTTCTCTCCTTCCTGAGCATCCTTGATCCCTCCAACAGCTGATCTCCAGTCATCCTGAAGATCAGACTCATGGTTCCTGGGTCTGTGGTTGACCCACTTACCAGTAGAGGGGACTGTGCTTGTGGGCTTGGATTTGCCATTGAGATTAGAGGACCAAGTTAAGGTGATGATTAGAGGCAGGGTTAAAGTTAGAGAAGCAGCCAGGTCTAGATGAAGGCCTGGTTTGGAGTCATAGTCTGCTCTGGAGTGGCTGCTGGATTTGGTTTATTAGAGCTCTAGGGTGGGACGGAGCTGGTCTCAGGATCGGCTGAGCCAGTGGAGCTTGCACAGTCTTTCATGGTGGTCATGTTAGGCACATTATTTCCCATTGCTAGTAATCTCTTCTTCTTCCCTGTCTGGTCCAGGTCAGTCTAATTTCAGTACTTTTTCTCTCACTTATCAGTGCAGTGCAATATCCATTCATTCAAAACATCTTTATTGATTACAACCCTGTACCAGGTCCCATACTAGGTGCCAGGATTGAACATGAACAAAACAAAGTACTGACCCCATGGAGCTGATGATCTCCTGGTGAGAGACAGGAAACAGAACATGTCGACAAATAGATGCCTGCAAAAACCAGGCAGTAGAACAAAGTGATCCTGAGGCCTGGGGAGACCTTGGGTTTGAGGAGGAGACAGGTTGTGATAAGTCAGTGGGGAGAGGGGCAGCTTGGGGCAGCCTGAAGATGGGGGCATGAAGGCAGCATGGAAGCTGTACACCAGGAAGTGTCGTGTTCTCATTCGAGGTCAAGAGACTCTGACAACTCTGGACACTCTGTTGAGAAGAACCTGTAACAGTGACCAGAGAAAACCAAACAAAAGAAAACAATGGACTAAGAGATAAGAGCCCTGGATCCCTCAATAAGCTTTGTGATCTTAGATCCCTCTCTTAGTCTCATCTATCTGTAGGTTATCTAGCCGTAAGCTACCATTAGGAATATCTATGCTATTTATGTCATAGAGACATGGTGGGAATCCGGGACAGAAAGTTTAAAAAGTTGCTCTTACAGAACAAAGGGCTATACAAAAGCAAAGGTTGTGTTTATCTACTCTCCCTCCTCTGCATACTGGACACTTGTTGAATTCAATTGACCAAGTGGGATCTGTATGAAAACAGTTTGAGTTAACGTCCTCTATGAACACTGTGGCTTCTGAGACATCACTCACATGGTGACTGGTTAGCTAATTTGGTTAATGAAGCCAAACTCAACAGTGGAACCCCAGTGCCAGCCAGATCTTTTCCCTCAGTTCCAAGGCCAGGGACAGTTTTTAATGGGTTGTTGCTGATCACCATCAGCCCACTGAGTGAGTTGGGATCCCTCCCGTGGCTCCCCATGGTGGAGAGTCACAGCTGGGATCAGAGACTAGTTTCAACCCTGGCCCTACTCCCAAGTTGTCTCACTTTACCCAGGCAATGGAGCGGGGGGAGTGTGGGCTCAGGAAAAAAAAAAACCCTGGGGAGGTGTTCAAGTATTAATTGTGTTGTGGTTGCAGAGGGACAACTATTCCTGTTGTCAGGGGATTGAGAAATAAAGCCTGTGGCACATCAAGAGAGGTCATAGGGTTGAATGTTCCTCCAGCAATATGTCACCTGTGCCCAACCCTATCCCTGCAGGCCTGATCTGAATGGTTCATCACACACATGCAGAAAGCAAAACAAGAGCAACAAAAATGCAAGGAGTCTGAAACTGGGCTGGGGATGTAGTTCACAGGTAGAGTGCTTGCCTTGTATGGGAGCTCTGGGTTTATCCCTAGCCCTGGAGAGAGAGAGAGAGAGAGAGAGAGAGAGAGAAAAGGAGAGGAGAAGAGGAGAGGAGAGGAGAGGAGAGGAGAGGAGAGGAGAGGAGAGGAAGGGAGGGAAGGAGGGAGGGAAAGAAGAAAGAAAGAAAGAAAGAAAGAAAGAAAGAAAGAAAGAAAGAAAGTCATACACTATCTTCAAGTGCACTTTGGGTAGTAGTAAGTGATTTGGGGGCAAAAGCATTATATTGCATTAAAACTCACTGGGTCCTCACAGCGTGGTCCTGAAGTGTAACTTCATCCCTGTTTTACAGACAAGAGAACTTAATGGATATGTCCAAGGTTATAAGATGAATTACAGAACTAGGAGTCAACCTAGTCTAATTCCAAGATTGTGGGCTCCCCAGTCTTCAGGCTTACTGTCCTAAAGTATTTGTTGTACCTCTCTCTTTCCATGGAGGACAGAGCTCCAGACAACCTGGAAACGTCTCAGGCCAGGGATGACTGAGGACACAAGCTCAATTTCTGAGGCTAGTTTCTTGTTCCACCATCCGAAGACGAAACAATCAGCCAGCAAATATGGATCTCAAAGGCCTGGATCTCAAAGGCCTGGACCTTTCTTGAGCACAGGAGAAGCCTAGCCCAGGGTCACAGGGTGTGCCCAGCAGAGCCTGTGCCCGCATGTCAGGCTTGCCCTGGTGAGCCAGGCACAGACCACACAGCTCCTGTCCATTTCTCCTCCAGAGCTGAGGACTGGATGAGTGACCACTGGTGGCTCAGAGCCTGGATGTAATGACTGGACTGGGAAAAGGGTTTTTCCCCTATGTGAGAGAAGGTCCTTGGAGAAAAGGGAAAAATCATCAGGAAGAACAAATTATTATGGAAGGACTGCTGGGGAGGCAGCTCAGTGCAGTGCCCCCTAATGGTGGGGCTGGGCTGACAGCTCCTCTGGGGTGACAAGGTGCCTGGGTGTGGGGTAGGCAGAAGGGAGGGCAGAAAAACCTGCCCTTCCTGTCCGCTGAGCCTCCCTGCCTTTCTCTCAACACTATTTTAAAAGCATAACCAGAGGCTTACCATGCCCCCACCCATGGGCTGAGGAGGGAAGAGGAGAGAGTTCACCCGACAGCCCTACCCTAGCAGGTAGGGAGGCCAAGAATGGGTCTCCCCTCCAAAGGGAGGCTGAGGTAGCAGTGACAAAGAGTGGAAGAGGGGTCTTTCCTAAAAGTTAGAGAATGCTTTTGACTTTTAATATGAAGCGATTCAAAAGAAAACCTTTCAAAATGTACTGAACCTGTACTACCTTAATGTACAAGATTTAGGGTTTTTTTTTTTTTTCAGTTCCTTCTGAGACTATTTTATCTTGCTCACACAGTCCTTTTGAAAATCCATTAGGGTAAGAAACACTGTGACATTAATGATTGGATTTTAATAATCACATTTGTATTACACTTAGTTAGGTGTTGGGCTTAATTGTATCCCTAAGTCTGTACAGGTCAAATGATTAGAATTCCCATCTTGCAGATGAGGAAGCCTGGACTTGGAGATGTCGGTCAGATTGGTGAAGACCTGAACCAGAGCTTCAAGTCCTAAGAAGTGGAGACCAGAACTTGGACTCCAGGCTTTGGACTCCAAACTCTGCCCCAGTCAGTGCTCAGCAGCACCCTCTTATGCACAGACTTCTAGGCCCAAAGGAGAAAAGGACAGTGATTAAACTGTCTCCTGCCCTGGGTCCTCCCTAGTCCAGAGCACCTGAGTCCACGCAGACCCAGTTCAGTCCAGTTCAAACTTTTTTATTTATATTGGGCTTTCCATTTTTTCCATTGAATATCTCATCCACTCTTCTCCTTGTGGGAAGGCTTCCTTTAATTTGTAAGAAAAATTAACTTAGGAACAAATGGGAAGTGAGATCTTTTTGCCTGGCACCTTCTCTGCGACACTCTAGCATTCCTCACCCCCCCATCCAGCCCAGTGCCACTCCAAGGCCCAGCCCAATGCTGAGTTTTTTGCTACTGGCCTGAGCGACTTCAGGCCACTGAAGCTGGCTTTGAGCATAACGCCCAGCACATCTTTCCCTTTAGTTCTCAACAGTCCAGTCAGACCCTTAGGGCAGAGCCCCATGAATTCTGTCTCTCACACAAAGACGGCAATGGAAATGGTCTTATCTCTGAGATTTCCATGGTTGTGAAAAATCTGGTCATTGAAACCTTTAAATTAATTGGAAACTTCTGGGGGAAAACAAAAAGATATTCACTGGGAGTGGGGAATGGAGAAAGAGAAAGGAAGAACGGAGAAGAAAAAGAGAATGAGGGTAGAAGGGATGGCCCAGGGTGAGAAATTTAGTGGAGTCCCCAATGGCCAGTTCTAGGGATGTTTCCCCTGTTGCACATGTCTAGTGTCTAGTGCACATTTCCCACGTTGAACTGTGGAAAACAGTTTGATTTGCCTTTGACCCTATATAACATCCCCAAGATACCATGACCACCTCAGCCACCTGCCTATATTTCCAGGGCCACACCTACCAACCAATATCCACCTCTCCATCTTCAAGATAGCAATAATAGGCTCTTTACTTAGAGGGGAGTCTGCTCTAGGAGATTCTGGAATTCACATGAAATTTACTCTGATATTAATGCCTACTGTGAAAATTTTTGGTGTAAAGAAAGCTTCAACATTTTGTTTTTTAAAAATGTGCTGAAATAGAAAGATAAAACTTTCTTGCAAAGGACTTGAAGAGGGTTCCTGGTAAGCTAAGCCAAGGACTGCACAGGTCAAGGGCATCTTTCTTCCAATCACAGAATCTGCTCGAGGTTGCAGAGCATGCTCATTGTTGTACCTTGGTGACATTACCATCATGACAGCCACTTAGTTATTGGCAACAAACTCAAGGTGGGAAAGCTGAAATGTCAGGACAAAAAAAATAAAAAATAGGTGAGGGTCACATCCCATTTGTGTCCTACACAGGTGTGACCACCATCCTTAGGACATGCTGCAGGAACTGATTCAGGTGTCCTAACCACCACACAAATCAGTAAGAGTTGAAAATGTAAGATGGACAGTATTAACTAACTCTGAGAAAGGTTTGAGTTGCCTCTGTGTGGGCTGCCCATGGCTTTGACACCTATACAAGAAGACTCAGTGCTTCCTCTTGGCCCAGAATGCTCTTCTTCCCTTTCTCCAACTAGAAAACTCCTGATCACCCTTCAAGATCCAGCTAGAATGTCACCTTTTCTAGAAGCCTTCCCTAATGTCTCCTCCCTCCCTCTCCTATTCCCAGGCAGAGTCATTTCCCATCCTGAGCTCCCATAAAAACAGGGTTTGAATTTCTGAGGTATAGTATTGTGTCTGTATAGAAGCTTGTCTCCCAACAGTGGGCTGTGAGCTTCAGAGAGCAGGGCTATGTATCACTTCCCTTTCTAAGCTGGGTTTCAACCACATCAATGAGTTTGGGCTGAACACTCCACAAATGCTGAAGAATAGAAGAATGAATGCATGAGATGAATTAAAGATTTTAATGCATGCAGTCAAAGGGGACGTAGCCCAAGTGCAAAGGAACTGGAAGGAGAATTTGGAAGGTGGATTGTGTCAACACTATCATTTTATTACTTTTTAAATGAGCTGTCTACTCTTAACAGATAAATTTAGCTTGGAATTTTCTGTGTTTTTTTCCTAGCTTATAATTATGGCCTGATTTTTTTTTTTTAACCTTGGCATCTGAGCTTCTCTCTGTAATACTCTGATAGGTAATGAACTCTGGGCTCTGTCTTAGAGTCATTTACTTAGAACTTTACCACTATTATGCTTTTAGGCCCGAAGGCATTTCTCCTCCATAATTTACCGTTTGATTAGAACCCATTTTAATTTAGCCAATGATAGAAATAATTGGAGGAGTTAATCTACTATGATATAAAATTAGCAATTAAGATAGGTTATGCCAGGACCCATTGTCTAAAGGGTTTAGAATATGTCTGTGTCTCATTTTCCTTCAACTTTGGTGAATTTTTGTTTTGTTTTGTTTTGGGAGCTGGGATGGAACCCAGGGCCTTGCACATATTAGGCAAGGTGTATACTAGGCAAGCACTCTACCACTCTACCATTCTACCATTGAGCTACACCTCTAGACCTGGGGTAATCACTGAACACACTGGGCACAGTAAACCTTGCCACCCCAGATTCATCTGGAGACCAAGGGAAAATCCTTAAGTTTAAAAACTTAAGTATTTACAGGCACATTCTCAGCATTGCACCCCTGGTTTTCCTCAAAGGGCCAAGACAGGTCTGCATGCAAGAGAAAGGCAAAGCTTACAATGAGGTTGGCCTGGGAACCTCTTTCTTGGATTGGCACCTGGGGAAGGACATGAGTATGCACATGCCTGTAGGTGCCAAAGCATTGAGGGGCATGTCCACATATGCTTTAGATGTTCCCTTGTATCTCTCCCCTCCAACTCCAGCTCCCCCAAAGGACCCAGTTTTAGTCCCCAGAATGATGCAGATATAAAAGGCCCTTACACAGTCACTGGAAATCATAAAGGAGCTAATATTTTCCACATTATTTGTATATAATAATACACTGTATGCCAACTGCCCTCCTAGGCATCATGGCTGCCAAGATACTTCCCCACCTATCAATTCTACCCCTGCCCTGCTATTAGCCTGCCTGGGTACCCTGGGGTAGGGGAGGGAAAATAATGGGTAGGAAAGATCTTTTTTTCCTTCCTATTTTCTCTTTCTCTCACCTCTATTTTTTTCATTTTTTAATTTGTTCTAATTTGTTGTGACAGTAGAATGCATGACAGTAGAATGCATTTATATATTTTGATAGAGCATATATAAATGAAGTATAATCTCTCATTTTTCTGATTATACGTACTGTAGGATCACATCAGTCATGCAGTCATACCTGTATATGAGGTAATAATGTCTGTTTCACTCTATCATCATTCTTTCCTCATCCCCTTTCCCCTCCCTTCACTCCCCTCTACCTAACATAAAGTAACTATTCTTCCCTATCCCCCCACTTATTGTGAATTAGCATCTGCATATCAGAGAAAACATTTGGCCTTTGGTTTTTGGGTTTGGTTTATTTTCCTTAGCATGATATTATCTAACTCCATTCATTTACCAGCAAATATCTGAATTTCATTCTTCTTTAAAGCTGAGTAATATTCCATCATATATATATATATTCCATCATATATATATATATTCCATCATATATATATATATATATATACATATATATATATATATGCCACATCTTCTTTACCCATTCATCTGTTGATGGGCATCTAAGTTGGTTCCATATTTTAGCTATGGTGAATTCAGTTGCTATAAACATTGATGTGGCTGTGTCACTGCAGTATGAACCTTTTTTTCTTAGCACAGGTACACTTTCTCTTCAATTTTATCTGGCTATAGCAGATGCTTTCCTCTTTGGTATCTTTGTGAGATCCCTGCAGTCCCCTCCAGAAGGGTCTCTCCTTCAGCTGCCACTTCCAATCCCCTCTCAACTTGTGCCTTCAGTGGTGCATCTACCTTTTTCTGCTGGGATGGCCTTGAAGACATTCACATGGACAGGACCCCTTTTAAAACCCCTGGTGGTCATTCTTCTTGTAGGTTCCACATCTGGTCCCTGGATGTCATGCACCACACTGAACTCTGAAATCACTGCTCTCATATTTCCCCTCAGGAATGAAGGACATATCCTCCCAGAAGCCGTCACCCAAGGTCATACCCTTCCCTCAAGTCAGCACCAATGACTGATCAATGGAGGGACAGAAAAAGCCCTTCACTCCTCCCAGGGACAAATCTGAAGGGCCATTCCAGCTTCAGATTTCCCTAGGGTTGGATGAGGACTTTGTTGAGGCTGCCTGAAAGCTCCACTTCTCCCCTGGCCAGTCTTGCTTCCTCCCCCATCTCCTCCAGGTGCGAATGCAAAAGCACAACCTGACAAACTTCCCACATGCTAATCTTGCCCCTCAGGGTCAGATTATGGGGAATCTAACCTGCTACATGTCCTATTGCCATGATAGAGGCCATGGGAAGTTAACTTCCAGATGCAGTCCTCCACTCAGCTGCCATACTCCACTTAACCCAGGCCTTTAACCACGGGGGGCCTGGGGGGATTGGGCAGGTTGGGGGTGGAGTCTCCTGCATCTCTCAGGCTCCGGGACTGGTATCAGGCTTTCTACATGGTCTCCTGTGAGCCCCAGGCACTGACCTTAGAGAGAGGAGTAAGAAGTTCCCATTCATAGTGTAGGCAATGGGACTGTTCATGATGTTGATAACTCTATCCTGGAACCAATTGCTAGTCTTTATATCATTCCTTGCCCTCTCCTGAGGTGGACACCAGGCAGAGAAAGCATGCAAAACCATTTTCAGAAAGGTCTTTCTTGGGTTGTGCACTTTGGAAGTGGGTGTAGTTAGCACCTATTGTCTTGGGACCTCACTTGAAACTGAGGCAGAAGAGTTCCCTCATAATACCCTGTGATAGGCCAAAGCCACTCCACTGGCTGGGATAGATATTGCTGACCCTCCCTCAGTGCTAATCTTAGTCATCCAAGCTTCAGGGCAGAGTCTGAAGGCCAGTGTCATTTTTAGTGACAGAGCACCCTCTTTTCTGCTCATGCCTTCTTCCAAGGTGGGGCTAACATGTCCTTTCCATCAGCCATTCTTCTCACATGGGTGATATTTTATCACATCAGAAGTCACACCCACCAGTCTGGCAGCCTGGTCAGTCCACACAACACTTCTCTGGGTCCTACAGATGGACAAGACTGGGACTCTGGAATTTTCACTTCCTCCACTCCCTCCCTCCCCATAAAATTCTTGCCATACTTGTTGCTTCAACCCTATGATTTTGCTCTTAATTTTCATATTTAAAATTTTCTAGGTACATTAGTTATATGTATATTTGCCAATTTAAATGTAATTCATGGAAGTCAAAGGAATCATTACCACTTAAAAATGCTGGTTGATATCTGAATTCTTAAGTGAGTAAATTTGAATTCACCACCTGGGAAATACAGTGTGTGTTCAACTGGACTGTGCCCTCCTGGGGGAAAGGGAACCCCTAGCACTCTCTTCTAACAGACTGAGGCCTTATGTTTTCCGCCACACAGCACAGCATGGTGGTCATGGGTCAATGGCTCCTGCACTATTGGTTGAATGAATTATAAACACAAGACCTTTCATTGGTAAAGCCTCATCCTTAGACCTAGCAATGGAAAACATTATTCTCTAAGCCACTTGATAATCCAAGTGTGAGGGATGGAGAAGCCAGGGTTAATTATAACTGAATCCTTCTTATTAATAAGCACTTAGGCATTCCAATAGAAAAAAGTTTGGCCTTTTGTCAATAAAAATCACAGAACTCCTTTTGAAAGATGACAAAGTTTGAATTTGTGGGACCCAGAGTGACAAGTTTAATAGTAGATGTAGCTTATATGTGTGAAATGATCTCATGACTTTGGCCTAAGCCAAGCACAGGAAGTATGGTTTTCTGGTCCTGGAGTTCAGGGACAGACAGTGTGTTATCAGATTTTGTCAAATTACAAAAGGGGTAGGTTTTGTTAGAATGGAGTAACATACAAGGTGAAGGAAGAGGTGACTCAGAAAAGACTTTTCAAAATATGACCTCTGCCAGATGGTCTTTTCTTCTATCTCTGCTCTCCCTACCCCCAAATTAACTAAATGGCCAGATGAGGGTCATATGGGTAATACACAAAATAACATATGCATCGGACAGGAACAAGTGAACTTCAAGACTCTGAGAGTGCCTCCTTCAATTTTGAACTCCAAGGGCCTCTTTTGATCCCACTGTGACAATGTATTGAAAGTTATCAAGGACTAATGAAATATCTCAGCATTCCAACCTCTTCTGATAAATACCACCCATTCCAACCTGATCTCCAATCCATCCTTGATCAGTTTCTTTGATAAGGACTACTGACACCATCTTTCTTCCACCTGAGCATTGCATCCTAAGTGCCTGCTTCTGTTTGAAAGTTACCTCCTTCTCTCTAATTCATGCTTCTAATGGACTACATTACAAAGAGAGGAAACTAAAGATCTATTCTTGTCCCTTGTTAAAACAAGTAGTTTCAGTTAATTCCCTTGGTGTCACAGCTTTTGTCCCAGCGCAGTACAGTAGGGAGTTGTTAAGACAGGTAGGGAGATGGGCAATTTGCTGGGTGACGGGCAATTTGCTCCCCTTTTAAGCACCTTGGGAGCTTTGCTTATGGGTGCCCTTTGCTGCCCTCTGTAGCCCTAACATCGGTGTCTCTAGAGATATCACTCTAAATCTGGGACTCCAGGCCCCTCCCCATCATCTTTCGAAGCTTTTCTCTTTTAGTTCTTCATGGGCTCTAAAAATTAAAGGAAGTCTGCATCTGGTTCACACTCTCAGCTTCTTGAAAAGGTTGTTGAAATGAATCCTGGAAGAAATCTTGAGAGGTCATTGGGCCATTCAGCTCTACTCTAATCAAGGGTCCAATCCTTGATTGGGTCCAATCCTTTGGGGAATTATCTAGGGCTTTTGGTGAATCTTTCAGACACTGCCAAAATCCCAGACCTTCAAAGCTATTCACTGGGATTTCTAAAAAAATAAATAAATAAAAAATAAAGTCCTGCTGTTTATCTTAGCTTGGGGACCTTTCACTTAAAGGGCAAAATCCCAATTTCACAGGCTGGCCATGAAGAAGGAGCTATGTTAATATGATTGATATACTCTTGAGTGACCCTTTACTTTTCTTTTTATTTGTTCTTTGTGCTGGGGTTTGAACCTGGGCCTCACACATGCTAAGGGGACCTTCAATCCTTCTTTCCTCTTAAAAAAAAAATTGCAAAAGCCCATTTTATAACCTCTGCCCTACTGCAGTGTTCTCCATGGGATGTAAGGGGTGGAGGTGTTGTTCTGTGACCTGCCGAACATAGTCCAGGCCTCAGTGTCTCCAGTGGAGAATGACCTGGAAGTGCTAAGATGCCTGTTTCTTTTTGTCCCCTGCCGCTCCCATCCCAAGTGAAAAAGTTTGTAATCTATTAGAAATATGTCTACCAACTTGAAATTCTCATTAAAAGAAATAAACGTGTCTACTAGGATTGGCAAGCAGGAGAAGCCCTGAAGGAATTCACTTACAAGCTTCCTAGGAAATGTGCAACCTTCAAACTCACAGTTAGGCATGCTTTTTGACTTCTAAGTCTCTATACCTAGTGCTCAGCAGCTCTAGGAAAATAAGAAAATATTTCTGGTTTCCAAACGATCTGTTGCCTCCCACCCCTCTCCATTCTGCTTTCCGATGCCTTTTGAAGGTTTGCTCCTGAAACTATTCTCTTCCTGTGTAGAAGGCACGTGGGGAGGGGAGGACAGGGGAAAATACGCGCTGAAACAAACCTGTTTCCCCCAAATCCTTTCTGCACATGATTCTAAAACAAAATGTTGCCAGAGGCTAAAGTGAGAGCTACAGCAAGGGTTTGGGTCCCAGAAGGTACCAGTTCTTGGGCCCTTGCTTTCTCTTCAACTCACAGCTCTGAGTCCCTTGGGCCCTTCCCCAGCCTTCATAAATTAAGGGCCTCCCCTGTTCCTTCCTGAGATTTCCCTGCTGGATCACACAACATAGGTAGGGAATGGGGAGAATCGAAGTGCAGTGCAGAGGTGCGCACAGCACAGTCCCAGGCAGCAAAGTGCAGGTGGAAAATCCCTGCGCTCTGTACATCGCCTGCGTGAGCCCTGGCAAATCCACGACTTCCCAGCACTGTAGCTTTCACCTTCCTAGGACTTACTGAATCTTCCGAGAACTAGAACGCAGATCTGAGATCCAGTGACTTGAAGACATGCGGCTCTCTCCAAGATCACTCTGGGGAACCAATTCTGAACTCAGCTCTGAACTCATCGGAGCTTGCGCGACGATGGGGCGGGGGGTTGTTGAGGGAAGAGGGCCGCAGGCCAGATGCCTGGAAGGCCTTCCTCTCTTGCATCCCAGAACAATCCCGCAAACAACCTGAAGGAAGTATAGGGTAGGTGCAAGTCCTACTTCCATTTCATTGCACTGTTGTTTCTCTTAGACCTATTTCCCTGTCTCTCCTATCAGAAGACAAAGTTAGCTGCGTTACACCAAAAAGTGTGCATCGCCCATCCACGAAGCACCGCGGCAGGGGTTCTCAAAATTATTCCCACCCGCTGGAAGAGCCACACAGCGGTGCTAGGGACGCGGGAGCGAAGCACATCGGAGGGGCGCTGCAAGATACAGTTGCGCGCGGGATCCTTAACACCCGAGGTCCCGTCCTCCTCCCAAGGGCACCGCGCGGGTAGCGAGGACATCGGCACCGTGGCACACTCCCGCCGTCGCAGCACTTCCAAGGAGCTCCTTGCTGCACTCAGCCCCTCACAAACTTGCCTCCTCGGAGTGAAGTGCGGGGGCTACCTGTTACCGGAGGAACCTCAAAAACACCTCGCAAAACCACCGAGCGGCTGCGGCGTTAGCCCGCGAAGCCCAGCGAAGCGCAGGGGCAGGGGGCGGGCCGGGGTCAGGGCAGAGGCTGCGGCCGCGCCTCCCCATTGGCCGGGACACAGTGGGAAGCCCGGGCGCGCGGCCGGCGCGGGCGGGGCCTGCCAGCGCGCGCCCGCCCGCCCCCTGCGCTCGCGCCCCTAGCACCCTCCCCCGCTCGGGCCACCCGAGTTTTTAAAGTGGGCTGGCAGCTGCCGGAGCCCGACATTCGGGAGCGGCCAGCTGCACTGCTCCGGCGCTCGCTGCGCTCCGCCCCAACTCTCCTGAGGCGGCCGTACAATCCTCGGCAGTGTCCTGAGACTGTATGGTCATCTCAGCAGCCGCGCCCGCCTGGCCCCGGACTCCTACCAACTCCCGCCGTTCGAGCCACTTTTTTTTTTTTTCTTTTTTAAACTCAGAAAAGTGACTTCTGTTCAAGGGGAAAAGGAACTTTGATTCTCTTCTCGCTGCTCTCTTTTCAACTCTGACAACCTCCTCCCACTCCTTTCGCTGACTCCGCCTCCTCGTGCAGGTTCCTCCCTGTCACCTCTCTCCACCCCTCCCCCGCACCTAGCCAGACGCCCGCAAACTTCCACCTGACTGTGCGGGACGCTTGGACCTGCGAGCACCAAGAACCTTTCATACCCGCCCTGGTCTCAGGAAGCAGACAAGGGCCGCAGGGAAGGCAGCAGTTGCAGCCCCCTCCATCCGGGAAGCCCAGGTGTTCGACGTCTCAAAGAGCCACAGCCACAATGACAGCTGACAAGGAGAAGAAAAGGTAAGCGGGCGTCAGATTCGGCGCAGAAGCTGGGCAGAGGCAATGGCCGAACTGCGGCAGGGTTGACGCTACCGGGAGCGGTTGGGAGAGGCGTGCAGAAAGTCCTCGGGCTAGAGAATCGGCCTGGAGGGTTTTGAGCTGCAGAGCAGGTGTCGGGTTTGGGGACCTTCGGTTTCATATTGCAGTTTTGTGGTCCGAAAGAATCGCGAATCCGTGCGTACAGTGAGACCAAGAGATCCAGGGAGATGACCCTGGAGGTCGAGGGTGCTCCCGCGGCGCCTACCAAATCTCCGGTCCCAGGGCACCAAACTACCGCGGCCAGTTGGTTGAAATGTTTCTGGGCTGATGCCTTTGATTTTCTCCAGTCTTACCTGTGGGGGCCGCAGCCACGCCTCCTCTCTTTACCTCCAGACCCCGGTCCTTCCAAAAGCTCTCCTATGCCTGCACTGAGCCCCAGATTGGTAAGGGGTGGTAGGTGGAGTGCGACGACGAAGGGACGTGCCCCAGTAGAAAGGGCTGAGTTTCCAGGCTCTAAATGCCACTGAAACTTGTAAAGCCCCTTTTCCTTCAGCCCGCATCTTGATTCCGCAGGAGAGTGCGTAGTGACCTGGATTGCCCTGCGGGGGCAGGTGTCTTAAAGTGCAGGGAGGGAATGGCGACACTGGGCGTCTGGCTCCTAAGAGGACAGAGAAGGGCAGCCACCAACAGCCCGCCTCTCCTCTCCAGCCTTTCGGCACTGGGTGAGAGGCAACTCTGGTCAACTCTCGCGGCCCTCCTACCTTCTCGGGTCAGCACTGGGTCCCGGGGGGCCGGGCCTCTCGGAGCGAGGGTTGAAGTGCACTCCTTCGCCGCTCAGATGTGGGCACTGTCTTGCCTCCGGCAAATGTACGCGGCTGCCGCCTGGCTCCTTACTCCTGTCTCCACGCGCTCTGCCTCAGTGGGCTGGAGCTTCCCATCCCCGCGCTTGACTGCACTGGGCTGCCGGTGAAGCCACAGAAGACCAGCGACTGGGTGGTGGTGGTGGGGGGGGGACCCGGAGGACCGAGCTATGAAGGGGAGAGCCTGACTGGCTCGGAGGGCTCTGTGCTGGAGCGGATTTGCTCTTTTCCGATGCCACTTTGGGACCCGAGCCAGAAAGAGTGTATCCTCTGGTCGAAAGCGGCGGCTCCCACCTCGGGGCACCGATAAGGATTTGATAAACTAGAGCCAATCGCACCCGTCCTGGCCGGGCGCCCGGGCCGTTCACTCCGGGATCGCCGGGGAGGGGATTGAGCCCAGATCCCCCTTCCGGCGGTGCCCCCTTCCAGCCTCACCTCACCAGCCTTTCGGGACTGGGCGAGAAGCAAGTCAGGCCAGCTCTCGCTGCCCCTCAAATGTTGCTCCCCCAGGCCCAAGGAAGGTGAAGGAACCCTGACGCGCTACCCTAGCGTCCCCAGAGTCCTAGGAACAGCTCTGAGGTCCCTGTGTCTTCATAGCTTGGTCCTCCGCCCCCCCCCCCGTCCCCATTCCTTGGGCAGCTAAGCAAGGGAAAAGACTCTAAGATTCCAACACATTTTGTAAAACTAGTCATAATACCAATAATAATGACTGAACGATCAAACAACGAAGTTATAAACCGCCCCTCGGCGAGCACTCTCGGCTCCGGAATCGGCGAGGGAACTTACAGTACATTTTACTACTATGATGCCTATCGGCGAATGTCGCAATCACGGGGTGGGGCCTGATGGTAATCTTGACAAATGTGTGAAGTGTCAGCTTCTCGCGCGCGCGCCGGGTTCTGTGTTATTATGTATATCAATCTTCGCTAGAAACTTGGGAGCAGGGGGGGAATGATTGCGACACGCCCGGCTGCAGCGCCTCCTGGTTTTGAGCTGGCGGGGAGGGAGCCGGAATGGGAGCAGATAGAAAGTTGCGTTATTGAGACTGCAAATTTTTGGTGAGAACGGCAGCTTTAAGAACCACTGCAGGGACTGCCTTCGAAATCTCTACAAGGCCGATGCAAGTGTGGTGGTGATAGACCCCGGGGTGGCAGTGCAACTGTGCTTGCCCTCTGCGACCTGCCTGGATTTTTGTGCAGCAGAATGGCAGGACACATAGTGTGTTCCTTCCCATCCAGAGAACCCTGAGTAAAGTCCAGGTCCTGTTGGACTAATCATTTTGAGACTGATTTTCTTTTGGCGTTGGGCTATGTTTGCTAGCTGCAGGCTTCTTGGGGAACCAAGATGTAAGGTAAAGATGTGAACCAATACATTGAAAGTTGGTGTTGTCATGTAAGCAGCTGTTGGAAGCTTTGCTGAGTGCCTTACACATGTGGCATGACACCCCGGGAGCTTACCACAGATAATTCTGCCCATCAATTATTAAAAAGATTTGTGTTTCTTTGGGTTCAAGAGCCATTTCTTCTTGAAAATATGAGGTCCGAGGTTCTTTTGCAACGTTTTTTCTAACAATAGCCTGTCAAGAAGTGGGCAAGATGTTCATGTGTGGATAAATATGTTAATACATAATAATACAGAATTTGTTTTTAAATGTTGGCTGGAGGGCAGGTCCTAAGAGAGAAGGTCCTAAGTGATTTCTTTTGGTTTTTGGTGATGTTGGTCTCATTAATTAGCCGGGTTCCTGATACTAGCTAAATGTGGAAGTTCTTGAGCTGGGGACTGAAGGGTGATTCTGGTGAATGTAAATGAGATCCTTGGATAATCAGGGATCAAAGTCCTGTCCCAAAGCCAAACTGGAGTCTGAGCACCTTTCAGCAATGTTTCTGTTTAGTGTAAAGGCAACGATGGAAGGGGAATAGGAGTCACCTGGACCAGAACTTTCCAAACGTTCTCCCTTCCCATGCCAGCTGGACTTAGTTGTTCCCTTGATAAAATAAAATCAAAGTCCATCTTTTTTCCAACTTTGAAGGAAAAAGACTGCTGGACAGTTTTTCTCAATTGAAGCATATTTTTTATAAATATTTCTTCAACATTTGTATCAGTTTTCATTACATTACTAGAATTGCAGGAGATGGCGCAGAATTGATATAACACATTATCAGTTCAGCTATTTAAATTTTAATTCATACAACTTTCATAATGTTCAATAGAATACTGTCATTCCAGGGCTTTTTTTTTTCAGTGTTACTGATGGGAACCTTACAGTTATTTTATAAGGAATCATGAAAACAAGCTAGCCAAATATTTCTCTTTCTGGGTAAGGCCCAGGAAGGTTAAAATGACTTCTCTGGTCACAAGGCAAATTAGCTGATACGAATAGAATCTTGATTCATTATTTTCAATTAGTTTTTTTTTTTATTCACAAGAGCACCCCCAGCCTTGTGGTGCCTCTAGAGTAAGGATGATTTCCAAAGGATTAGTGCACCTCAAGCCACACTCCCCAAGCCACTCAAAGTTGTAGAGTCACTTTTCTAGATAATTAAGGGTCTTTAGGCCGCTGTAGCAGTAGTAATTCTGTTTTCTTGTTTGGAAAAGAATAAGGAAGTAGAGTTGGTGCTAGTCTCAATATATGTAAACTTTGGGAAGTATAAATTCATTATTTTAGTGTTCTCTCTCTATTTCAGTTAAAAAAAATCTACTTATATAGGTAGAACTTATTGAAAACCAATGCAAGGACGGCTCCCAGTGGAGCATATCGCTTTGTGAAGTAGAGAACATCCCACAGCTACTAGACTGCTTCCTATATGAGGTGAGTTGGCATTTTTTGCTAGAAGTGAAAACCATGAAATTAAAACATTTAATTTACTTAAAATCTCAATCAATCTTGCTCTGTGTGTGTGTGTGTGTGTGTGTATGTGGGGGGTGATTTTCAACTTTCTAGGAATCTATTGTGTAAAGTGTTTAGAGTTAGAAGGAACCAGTTACATAATTCTTAGTACTCCAGAACTTTAGCCCATTACATCTGAAAATACTTGCAGTCATTAATTATCTCAGAATTTCGGCTTTTCCACTTTTCAGGAAATCTGTTCTATCCATGGCTTGCTTTTCTGTATTTTCCCCAGTTTTATCCTACATCAACATGATGGTTTCCTTTTTCATTTCAGCTTAACAAATCTTCTCTTTTGCTTTCAGTATCAGCCATCATTGGTAGAGCAGAAGAGGTCGAGAATATCGGTATTATATAGTTAGGAATGTTTGCTCCTGGAACCCCAGTACCTGTTAATCCTACCTTCACCTGCAGTCCCACTGTGCCTCTTCTCATGATGATTTTCACACCAAGATTTAAATTAATATTGATAACAAACTGTTGAACGTCTCCTTCTAACATGGATAGAATACTGAAGAGAAGACTAAGAAATAGGAGATTTGGTACTTGCCATCAAGTTGCTCGGTCTGATTGGAGGGAAAAAGGAACACATAAGAAAACTTCCATTTTGAAGTAGTTGAGACGTGGGGGTGGATTTCTGTGTATCTTAAAATGATTGATTTCTAATGTAATAAATCATGCAGGAAACACCGTCTGCATGATTTCAAATTTTTAAAAAGTAATGGAAATGCTTTTTATATAGATTGCATTGGTTACATACATGTCAAAACTAATCTAATTGCATACTTCAGATATGTGCATTTTATTGTACTTCAATTTCACCTCAATAAAGCTATGAAGAAAAAAAAAATTCCCTGAAAATTTTAGGTAGCTGGCACCTTACGTGTAACTCTTCTATAGGGGTCAAACACTTTGAAGCTGAAAATAAGCTCTGAGTAGCATTTCAGGTGATAACCACACACACACACACACACACACACACACACGCACAGTTACTTAAGAGTATTGTATGGGTTTGGAGTGGGCAAGTTGGTTCAATGTCCCTGGACTCACACAAGAGAGGTGTTGGTCAGTATAAGGACTGGCTCTCGGGGAAGGCCCAATTGGTGTGGGGTAAAGAAAACATGGAGGGTTCAAGAGTGTATCCTTTATCATGAACTTTGATGCCATACACTACCCCCCACACCCAAATTGACTGTTTTCTATACTTTACACATAGTTGTTTTAGAGAAGGGACATGGAAGGAAGCATCTGGTAGGGGGGTCCATGAATAATAGGGACAGAGGTTTCTAATTCCACTGAGGAAAACAGTGAAGACAGCTATGATTCTAGAAAGGCCATAAAGGGAAAGGGTTTTTTTTTTTTTTTTTTTCTCACCCTTTGTAAATGGACTTTAGGGGGTGGTCTGTGAATCTCTGAGATTGTGTGCAAGTTGTTATGTATATGATGGGTTTAAAAAAAATTTCCCTAAAGGAGGTCTGTTCAGCACTTAATACCCTTTCAAAAGTTGCATGATTTGAAAAAGGCAAGCCCCTACCCTTGGATGCCTAATTTGGTAACTGTCTTAATGTTTCAGGATCTTTCTGTTTCGGTCCCAGATGGCTCCTACATTTCACAGTCACTGTCTCTCCCTGTCTTGGGGGCAGGGTGGACAGGAAGTTGATGTGTGCATCTAATAAAGCCTTTGTGGTGCAGCTTAACCTTACCTGCACTGGGCTGGTCTGCCTGTGCGCCTGTGCCTGTGCCCTCAGCAACAGAAGGAAGGGAGCTGAGTGCCCTGCATGGGGTTAATTCTGTTGTAATTCATTTTGTTAATGCTTCTTAAAGTGTCTGTGAAGATCATATATCCTCAGATTTTCCAATATTCTCAAACAGTTATTTGGAGATCCTCTATGCCCTCGGAATGTAGATGCCCTTAATTGGAAGTATATATGCAGAGGGACAAAACAAAAACTGCGCATGTAGTCATTTGTGCCAGCGCTGTCCTGAGAACTCTATGTGGATGAACTCTTTTAATCCTCATAACAACCCTGTGAGATAAGCCCTGTTATTATTCCCACTTCACTGATGGGAAAGCAGAAGTATAGCAAGGTTACTGCCCAAGGTCATGGGTAGCATGGGCAGAGCTGAGATTCATACTGGGCAGTGTGTGGAATCCATACTCTTCCCCACCACTGTTCCATGCCTCCTCACCTTGCCTGAGACCTATAAAGCATTTAATATCATGTCTGCGTGTGGTAAGCACTCTATAAATGATAACTGCTTTTGTTGTTGTGTTCATAATTAATATAATGACTTTCTTCTTTTGTGACTCATCACTTGTATTGAATCTCACACATAGGCAGGGATTGAAGATCTGAAGGGTAGACTTGAAACTCCTGGAATTTCTTATTTTTCCGAGATTTTTCTCAACTCTGACAGGAGGTGGTTCTTCACTGCCCCTGGAAGTTCAAAGCTCTTCACCTCCCACCCTTGGCTGGTGCCAAGACTTCAATAACTACCCAGCCTTCAGACTTCATTGTGCAGGAGGACCTGTTAGAAGCTCTTCCTCTGTGGCTTTTGAAGAATCATCTACAAATCAAGATGCACAGGACTTCCTCTAGTTCTTTTGATCTTTTGAAATTGCAAGCACAGGAAGGAAAGAATGGATGGGGGATAAAGAACAGCTATGATTATTGCAATCTTTTGCTGCATTTCTATAGAGCCCTTTCGCTGGAAAGCCCCAATCTTTCATAGCTGTTGCACCACTGGTCTTTGCACTGTGGATCTAGAGAGCTTCTGGAGTTTTCCCAGTGTTGTAAACCATAATTGTGTTGATGCATATCATAACAGGGGGAGAAGCCAGCCATATCAGCAACTGTGTTGCAGTATGTGGTGGCTATCCGTGAGTTGCCACCATGTGCCACTAATGGCATCTGCAGATTTCAAGTAGAGGTTGGGTGTAAGTTGGTGCCAGTTGTCTGGTCCTGCTGTTGGAAGACACAGAATTGATTTGAAAGCATGAAGTCTAAAAGTATCGGGTCCCTTTGAGATCCCTGGAGCCAAAGAGACAGGTACAGAATGGACCAGAATGTTATCTACTTCTCAGCGGCCTTTTCTCTAATCTCTCAAGAAATACTGGTTTGCTGGACTGCTTTAGGCTGTTTCCAGAGGTCACTCGTACATCAGCAAAACTCCTGTCATAGGCCATCACCACCAGAAGCTTCACATGTTTCTAGGAGGCACAGTTGACTTGAAAGATTCTTCAGTTTTAAAGTTATGCATAATTTCTATGCCAGATAATGACTGCAAGAAGTAGATATTTCATAAAGTGGTTTGCCAATAAGGAAAGTCATCACATTTAAAAACTACATTTATTTGTCAGGTACTCATCTGGCATTTTCTTAATTCCACAGAGCCATGAAAGTGAATTGTTAGAATTCTTCTTATATAATCACCAGTGACTTCCTGTAATTCCCCTTCCCATAGCACTTTCTAATTAAAAAAATTTCAAATCTAAGAGATAAGTGCTAGGAATCATCCCAGATTAGTGATTTAACTTGGTTTGATTTTGTAATCAAGCACAAGTGCAAAATGGATCCACAGAGTGACACTCATGGCTATGATGTTGAAGGTCAACCCCTGCTGCCAGGTTGGCTGCCCCTGAATGTAGGGGGTACATCCAGAGGCATTCTTAGCAGTTAGCCAATGTCCAAACCACTTTAATTGCCTCTTTTGGTCTCATTTTAAATATGAGGTGCCCTGGTTTGGGCTTCTATGTGAAGTTTGTAGTTTGCTATGAATAAGAGGAAGGGCTCAGTCTGACAAAATTCAGAAGCATTGTACAAATCCTTTAAAATATATCAATTTTAGTATGATTTTTTTGGTAGTTATTTAAATCACTGTGTGGTGTGTCTATCCAGATGGTGTTCTTGATGTCTCTTGATGTCGTGTTACTATTAACAAATAGACATACTCTACTCCTAATAAAACAAAATTTTCATACTGTCACCACTTTGTTTAAGATTTGCCCTGATTCCCTCTGGACAGGGGGACAGAGAGAAGGGCAATACATCATCCTCATCTTGCATTTGGGAGCTGGAGTTGCAGGATAAAGCAAACCACACCATCTGAAGCAGAACCTAGAAGGGGATCCAGGTGTCCTTGGTGAATCTTGGCCCATGTACCACCTTAGGCTCCAGCTTCAAGGTAATGAGCCCAGAGCACAAAGGAGTGACTCAAACTGCAACGCTAACTCTTCTCATTACTAATGAGTAATTACAGCAAATATTTACAGGCCTCCTTCCTACCTTTACGACTTCCTGTTGCTGAAGCACTTTGGAGTATTGAGAAAGATTGTTCTGGAAAAATACGTCATACACAGTTGCAGGAAAGAGTGCCTTTAAGCACACAGAAAAAAAAAAATCAGTTACTTGGCTTTGTTTATGAATTCCACTTGGAAACAAGAGAAAATTATGCCTGTGAAGCAGCTTTTTGAGAATCCTGAATTTCAAAACAAATTTTTAAAAACTCAATTATGGACTATCAAATATATGGGGAAATGGCACAAATGATATTTTTAGAGTATTCTAGAAATAATAGAACTTTTCAAGTTAGCAAAGTAAAATTTGGGGTTGAAGCCTGGGCCATTGGATAAACACTCTTTTATGAACAAATGACCTCTACAGTATTTTATGAGCATATGACCTCTATTGTTTCTGAATGAAAACAATTGTGCTTTATAGATTAAATCAGGGTATATAAAATATGCTATCTGGGGAATTCAGGGATCTAGAACAATATTATTCACTTTATAAAGATTCCAGAATAAATCCTCATAATGCTCATTTCCTGCATATTGAGTTTAAAAATCAGTCAGTGAAACTGCTTTCTCAGTAAGGTTCTGTAAACCACTGTACCCTTTTATTTCCCTTCTATGTGTCCACGAGTTCTCAGATACTATTTTGGAATGGCAGCATTCACTCCAGCACTGGCTCAGGTCGATGGAGCTAATTTTGGAGCCCAGGGTGAAGGGAGAGAAAAGGCCCAGGCAGAGCCAAAGGGCTTTCTGGTCCTGGTCTGGAGCAGTGTGTTACCAGACACACCACATTTCACCTTTAGAACCTTTATTTGTGTGCTTGCACAACAGGTGTTTACCCAGATATTCAGATAAGGAAAGTATGAAGGTCACATTTCACTGGTGACAGGGGAGCTTCTATAAATGTAACCATATCACCACGCAGCAGGAGTCGGTGGTTGATTCTATTCGGGGGACTTAGGGGTGGGAGAGGCATGGGAGTAAGGCCCTTTTTGCCTTTTCTTTTTGGCTTTCTCGCTGTGTCTCTATTGGCCTTGGCTCAGCCGATATGCCCCTCCCATTTGGTGAGGCCCTTTGTTGTGGTCAAGAAATCAGAGAAATCCTCCTGGTCAACTGGGTGGTCCCCCACTCAGAAGTCTTAGGGTGTTCCATGGAAGTGGGTGCCCCATGTACTTGCCTGCTGTGTGACGGACTGGGAAGCACCCTGACTGCCAACATAGCTTTCCTAGCCTCTCAGAAGAGGCTTGCATAGTGCCAATACTGCCCTATTTTAGGCCACCTCTTCAGGGTTGCTCTGTCCTGGAAGCACAGAGAATCTTCAGTGTGGTAAGGGGGTTTCTTTTGTGGACTTGAACTTTTCTCTGAATGATTTCTAACACTGGGTAGCTACATACTTGGGGCCTGAATGGAGACATGGGACTGTGGCCCAATTTTCTTCCCAAGGGCAGCCTGCATGGCAGTGGTAACACGTAGCCTACCCCAGCTCCTTCACTCCCTCGCTGTCCTCTGGTGTACCTACTGAGTTCAGAGACACAGGCCTCCTCCCTCTGCCCCCAAAAGTGTCACAGCACTCATTCCCGCCTGCTCCCTCACCCTAGTCCACACCTAGATGCTTTTCTTCTCTTCCTACTCAAACAGCTCTTGCTTTCCCAGTGTAAGCCCATGCTCCCCAATTTACACACAGTCCTGTAGTAATTCTCACACTGGCACTTCCCCCTCCATTCCTTACTACCTCTGGGTTATATTTGCCAAAGAGCCTGATTATATTTCCTTGTTATCTAATACATTTTATTTGTTCTTCCCTTTCCAAGAAGATTGCATGTTGCTTGCTCAAGAGCAGGGATGTCTAACTTTTCTAAGGTGCCCTGGAATACCTTGGTGGTTTGTTGTTTTTTTTTTTTTTTGGTTTGTTTTTTTTGGCTCTGAAAAAAAAAATCATGCAATTTCTTTGTTGATGTCCCTTGGACTGTCTTGAGCTGTTTGGAAAGCTTTTCCCTTGGGCTCTGCTTTCCCCATTCATGTAGATATGAACCCTTCACTGAAAAAAAAAATTGGGGGGACCACAGGAAAACATGATATTACATCAAATTCAGGCATCAGGCTAGTATTATGTCAATGCTTCACATCGAGAATACCTTGTAGGGCTTGGGTGTAGTTCAGTGCTAGAGTGCTTGCCTAGTATGTGTGAAGCCCTGGGTTTTATTTCTAGTACCTTGGTGGGTGAGGGTTGGGCACGGGGAGAATGCCCCATAGGCTAAGGCAAGAACCAGCCAAACAACAATATACTCCTGCTTAATCTCAAACAATTTCCAGGTGGGAAAGTCGTGCAAGGGGGGCCCCAGCTCTCAGAGAGCATCTTCCCTGGGAAGCCTTCTCAGATTAGATGAACATTGGTTACCCTTTTGTTTATTTGGCCTTCAGTCTGTATTTTATTATTTGTACAATGCTTTACAACTTGCTTTTGAGTATGTGTATCTGTCTCTGATGAATAGTGAGGTGGTAAGTTCTTCTCCAACTGGGACCCAGTCATCTTTTTCTGTTCTTTCTTCCCACAGTACCCAGAACAGATCTCTATTCGGTCCACATTTGAGGTGTTCAGTAGTTACTTGTAGACTGAATAATTCTAAGTTGGGGGTTTGGGAAGTTTAGTGTGGAGGACTAGAAACACAGGCAGAAGCCTTGGAACAGACCACCTTAGCCCATCCTCATTGGGTACGCAGCCGCATGCAGGTGGCAGGGTATGTGGGATGCTGGTCTCACTGCAGTGTGTAAATGTTTCTCGGTTACCTATCCATTCAGGGGCTGCACTGCACAGGGATATTACAAAGAGGCATCCAAAGGGTCCTGCACTCTTGAGTCTCCAAAAATGATTTGCTTAAAAAATAAGATACTTTATGTTATTGAGCATCCTAACCACATCTTTAGGATGTTGCCGTCTTGATAGGAGGCTGAAACTCACTCAGATAAAGCACTGACCAATAGCAGAAGATTGATAGGAATTAAGAGTGAATGAGGGGTAAATAGATCTTGTGTGTTGTGAATAGTTAGAAAAGGAAGTGATTGGCATAGATTAGAGGGAGGTTTAACCAGAGGAGCATTAAGATCTAGGTCTTGAAGATTAGGTCAAATTTGGATAGGCAGATGGATGTGGGGCATTCCAGTGTGGGTGGACATTATGATCAAAATAATGAGGCAGGAGTAAGCAGAGTGCACAGGCCAGTGCTGGTGAGTACCTCCTTCCAGAGCTGAATTTGAAGTTCTATTACCAGATGAGAGAGGGAAGGAGGCCTGGGCTGGTGCTGGGAAGTTAAGGGACAAGACTCCCAAGTCATATTTGATAGAATCTTTGGGCCGCCTTGGTATATCAGGAGTGGTGCCTGCCTCTTTTGGAACACTAGGAGCTCCTCAAGTCACCTCCAGTGTCCCTCCAACCATGAGCCTGGCACTAGTGTGAGAGCCCAGGGGTGGTTGGAGGAGGTCACAGTTGTCCTTCATAATATTGACCTCAAAGGGCCTCCATAGCCTGTAGGAAATCAGTTACCTGTGAAAGTGCCTAATATATATTTGGCCTATACCAGCACTGAGGGTAATAAGCACCGTATTTTACCTCCTGGGGTACAGAGTGAGCTGTACAGAAACAGCTTGCTGGACCCTAAAATGCCAGTGACTCTCAACTCCATGTTTCTTTGTCCCTTTGATGCTTTGATAAGGGCTTTCATTCTCTTCCTTCTTGTCCTTTCTCATTATTAAGAAAACTAGGACATCCCTTCAATACCACACTATTTGTAGGGAATTGGGCAGTTAAATCAAAAGCAGATAATCCCTTTTGTCAATCTTTACCAATAATTTTTATCACACATCCAGTGCAGACGGCCATGGCCAAGCTGTTCCTTGACCTTCTCCTTTCCTGTTATGCCATTCCCTAAGCCCAAGCTCTGATGTTCTTGGGAGGAGGCTGCCAGAATAATTTTTTCAAAAAAAGGAATCGTCTTTCTGGAGTCACCTGGGTGGGGCAGCTGGGGCCTTTTTCCCTTCCCCCAGCAGGTATAACCTTTCGCCTGGAGGAATTTAGAAGCACTTAAGGTCATAGCTGAACACTTGTGGGCCAGGCCTTGGCCAGAGATCCCAAATCACTGGACAGGATCCCACTCCAGGGACAGCAGAGGCCAGTGAGTCTCATCCAAGTCACGTTAGCTGACCCTGTCCAATGGTACTTCAAGGGAGGCGATAACTCCTGAAAGCTCTTGGCTTGAAATTTAACTTCACGATGACAACAGCATGTCTCACCTCTCGTTCCTTTTGTTCTTTTTTCTACCCCCTTGGTGATCAGTAAATGGTTTATAACAGGGAAACTGCTGCCCAGCCCAGGTAGGTTGGGCTGTGTCCATGGTTCACTCAGCAGTTATTTAAGTGCCTGCTCTGTGAGCATCAGGACTGAGCCCAGAGAAGGCCCTCTGGAGCCAGGCGGAAAGGAGGCTTGCTCATCCAGGACTTCAGGACCAAAAAGGAATTGTAGGCGCTGAGAGCATCAGAGCACAGAGCAGCCCAGCCAAGACAGAGGGGCCATTTAAGACCTTGGGCATGCCCTGGGAGGCTGCCTCTGGGAGGCTTTTCAAAAGCCCCCGGATCAGAGAGTGGTGTTTTTTCTGATCTTGCCATAGTTACAAATGTGAGCCTGTCATCTTCCTTCCCATGGGTCCATTTAGGTATCGGGAGAGAGAAGGAAGATGTCTTAACCAAGCCTTCAGTGAACAGCCTGTGAACAGCCTGTCACAAGCCTGTGAACAGTTCCATGTCTGTTCCTTTGCGTTCATTTTCTTTTCTTTCTCAAAGTAAAAAGTTCTTTTGAAAAATTTTAATTTCACTTCTTCTGGGGATGGAGGTGAAGCCATCGATGGCCAGGGTGCTTTCCCACCTCAGTCAGGGAGATGCTGGGAGCTGGGCACATTTGAAGTTGGTGTGTCCCTAAGTCCACCAGCCAGCTGAAGGCATTGGGAGATCCCAAGGACCAGTGAACCCAGGAGGAAAGGAGTTCAAGTTACTGGAAATATGGGTCCTTCTTTCCTGAGCCACTCTTGAGCATAGCTAAAGCCATTTTTCATCTCCAGATCAACAGACCTCTTGTGATTCTGGGCCACTTGCACATCTTAATTTTCTTTGAGTTAGATCTTCAGAGAAAGATATTTATTTGGGGGAGTAATAAACCTGATTTCCTTCACCTCCAAAATTAGTGTCAGGATGACCACAAGGGTTCTGTGTTTCTTAGCCTTTGTCTTGCCATACAGGTTATAAATGCTCCTAGGGTTACCATCTCTTGCTTTGTGTCTCTAGCAAAGCCCACCTTCCCATGAGGCTCAGAGAGCTCTCAAAAGTCTCTCGGCACCTGAAAGACTGTTCTAGATATTTCTCTGACTTGTGTAACCTAGAAAGGGAGATTTAACCTCTTTGCATGTTTTCCATTCCTAAATGGGGCAGGGGTTGGTCACACATACTTGTTGCTTTTTCAAATTCCTATCATAAGATTGAAACCAGCTAGAGTTCCAATAAAATCATGAACTTAAAAAGCATATTTAAAAACTCACTTTTGCAACCATTATCTAAATGGAAAGACCTTTGAAAAGTATAAAGTGCAAACCTTCAAGGCGTCCTTATTAACAGCAGAGCAATATAATCATTAGGCACATTATTGCCTCTGGAAGTGATTTAGCTGCATTTGGAAGGGAGAGAGACTTGGGAAAATATAAAAGAAGACTCTGGGTCTCAAGCCTCCAAATGTCCCTCTGTCAAGGCTTTTTAGGGCCATGGCTCCTGCCAATTATGATTTTAGAGTTTGAGTGATATTTTTGCCCATACCCTGAGAATGATAAAATCTGATAATACTAAGGGACCAAGTCAACTTCCTAGACTCCTGATAAATGGTCCAACTTCGGATATACCACATTCCCTGTCTGGCCTGTTCCCCACCCCATCCCTTGTGGAGAGGGAGAGGACGCAGTCCAGCTGTGATCCTGTCAAGAATGACTCCTTCAGTGTTACACACCAGATCTCTAAACCTCTAGGGCTACATCAGTGCTATAAATGCCAGGATCCTGCTTATGGCTTTGCATCTTATTAGCAAGACCAAATTGTGGGCTAACAGAGAGGAAATGACTTGCCCAAGGTCTTTAAGAGCTCAGACAATCCATTGGAAGACCTAGAAACAGGTGAATGTGGACACCTGGAAGATACCTTGGCCTCCTGGAGTTACTCGAAGTGGGAACGAGGCTCTGGGAACAGAAGCCTCTGGCTCTGCCACACACTGACCGTGAGACTTGGCAGGTCACTCAGCTCTGGCATTAGACCCATCATCTGTAATACGTCCCATGCCCACACGTCTGAGCTTGCTCTTCTTCAGCCCCACCCCTGAGGCAGGCCAGCTGACTTGTCTCAGCTTAAATAACACCTCCTGAGGGAAGTCTTTCCTGACCTCTCTTAGTTAATCTCCATCCCTGTTCTTTTTCTTTTTTAAACAACCCTTCTCGTGTGTTGGGATTTATCTGTTTGCTCATAATCTGCCTTCCCACGCCATTTGTGGCCTCTGTGAAGGCAGGAGGCCTTCTCGAAGGCAGGAGGCCTTCTCTGCGGGCCTTCTCTCCTCCCACCCTTGGCATGAGGGCAGTGGATCTAGGGTTGCTGAATCTCTGTCTCAACATCATCATTTCTTACATTGTTCAGGGCTTAACTTTTTCCAAAGTTCTCAATATAGTCTAAAACAGTTGTCATTTTTGTCATATAGATGAAACCACTGAGGCACAAAATGTGATCACCAGGCCAGAGGCGGGTAGCGCCTATGTGGACAGATGCTCAGCCCCAGCTCTCTGCAGGACCCCTGGCACCTCATTTTTCTGTATTGATGATGGTATTGTTTGTCTTGCTTGGCAATGTTTACACCAGAGGAACAGGGGGCATTGTGTTGGTGGCATCTGGGATCCACAACAGAGTCCCAGGGAAATACCACTGTGTGTTCTCACCACAATTAGCAATTGCCGGGCTGGGCAGTGATAGGGTGTGTGCCACCCTTACACAGCAGGTTCTGCATGTTCAAACACCTTTGCCTGCCCCTCCATGCAGGCAGAGGGGCATGGGGGTCCTAGGATCATAGCCCCATTCCTGACTTTTCCTGGCTAACACTCCCTGCACATCCAGGTCCTTTCTTCTTGGGAAAATATACCGTGTCTGGTGGATTCCTGTGGCCTGGAAGAAAGGAAAATCAAAGGCTAACCAGCCAGATGACCACTCTGGTCCTCAGATGATCCACCTTCAAAATGGACTAATAGTGGGGAGCCAGACCAGAAAGGCTCAAAGATGCCTTCTAGGGTTCCAAGCTCCTCTGTGAAGTGGATTTCCAGTGGGATCTGGTCCTACCTCCTATTTCCAGGTGTTCTCCTAGAAAAGGAAGCTGGGAAGTTCAAGGGGATGCATGGGGTTTGGAAGAATTGCCTCCAATTCCCTATAACTCCCCTGTCCAAGTGAAGGTTTCATTGCATTTCCATGAGAGCTGCAGGACCACCACCTCCAAAAGGAAGTGGGCTGAGGGGTGATAGAGGGCTGGCTGCCTCCAAAAGGGACAGCTGTATTAGCAAAAGGGGCCATGTCTCCATCTCTTGATGTCCAGCTGCTGGGGTGAGGGAGAACAACTGAACCAGGAGACTTGGCTCTGACTGACACCATCATGCCGCAGTAGTCACGGACACCCTCTGAGCCTCAGTTTCCACATCTGTCAGATCACTCCTATAATCTCTGCCTTGCCAGTTGTATTAGGGCTTCAAAATATAAATTGCAAAAGCAGGGGTTATTACTGTGATACACACAAACATGTCTGGGCTGCTCAGGGCTGGTATGATGTGAGGTGATTGACAGAAGCAACCTAAAAGTACGGTGTCCTTCAACCTGAGGTAGGGAGAGAGAGAACTAAGTTAGAAAGCCAGTAACCTGGAGAGAAACAGGCTTGAAATTACTGAATGAAGTCATATTGTGCTGGGGGTGGTGGCGTGCTGTGAGTCACAGCGCAAAAGTGTTGGGGAGTCACCTTGAAGTTGAGCCAAAAAAATAGAAATATTGGGACTTGGGTTTATCTGCCTTATATCAGGTACATCAAGTTCTGGATGGCCACCCACTGGCCAGAGACATGAGGTAGCCGGCTCTCTTTTGCTGCCCTGGGAAGGCTTTCTGCTGGCTTTGGCCCTGCTGAGCAAAGTCCGCTTGTTCGCGGGAGTTCACACAGACTCCTTGCCAGGCCTGCCCAGAATCCTGTCTCCTCTGACTTCCTGTGCTCTTGCATAATATTTCCTTGCCTCTTGAATGGCTGGCCCCAGCACAGGGGCAGCTCACTGACGCTGCTAGATGGAGAGCAGGATGTGGAGGGAGGATGGGGACATTCAAATATCACCCACTGGTGCTCTGGGCTCTGAGGGTCAAGGGCAGCAGCCCCTCAAATTATTTGGTGGAAAATTCTAGCAAGGATGGAGTTAGACCCTGTGGGCATATGTTCATATACATTCATCTGCATGAATCATCTCTCCCTGTAAAATTATTTTTAAAGTAGCTAAATTGTTTTCTGATTATAAAAACTGTACATGTTACCCATAAAAAGTCATAGAACAAGAAGGCATTAAGATTTTTTAAAGATCGCCAAAATTTTACCACCCTAAGATAACCACTGTTAACACATTGGTGAATATACGTTCTTCTATATAATTAATTTTGGTACACAATTACAGAATCTGACATGCTGTATACTGTTTAACAGTGCATTTTCTATACAGCAGTCTATAAGAACTCTCTCTTACTAAAACATACATGGATTTAATAAATAGCTGTATTAAGTTCCACATATAGATGTAACGTAGTGAAACTCCTGACATGTTGAGGCTCAGAAAACAAGTGATAACCAGCCCAAAGATCATTTTCAAACCTGAAAAGCAGCATCTCTCCTGCATTTATGACCAATGTGTTAGCTCTGGTGTCCCAGAAATAACTACAAAATAAAAGGTTGTGTGCCCGTGGAGGCCTTTCTCTAGGCTTAGAATAATTCACATGATTACATAGGAGGAGACTGCAAGGATGACAGCTCCCAGGGCTGGGCCAGGTCTCGCTTTGGATAAAACGATCTCCCAGTGTGGCCCATGTGAGTGCTTTAAGCAAGGAGCCTCTAGCTGGTAGAACGAGTTTTTCTTTGATGGCTTTCCTGTGCCCAAGATTTCAAAGATGCTGCATTTTAAGTTTTAGCTGGTTATTGTCCTCCTTGAATTTTGTGACACAATCCATGTCTTTCATAGTAGCATTTCCATGACATTGAAAACATTAAAGCCTATATGGTATTCAGGTTTGCTTACAGTTCAATTATTAAAATCAACAACTTAGCAGAGAAAGTTGTTATCAGTACAGTGTTTCTGTCTCCCTCCTAAGAGTTGTATATTTTTAAGGGCTGTGATCAGCTCTTTCCCTTCCATTGCTGAAAGCATGGTATAAATTTACAGTGAATTTGGACTGGAGTTGTGGCTCAGTGATAGAGCACTTGCCTGGCAGGTGTGAGGCCCTGGGTTCAATTCTCAGCACCACATATAAATAAATAAAAAAATTTTTAAAGATCCATTTAACAACTAAAGAAATATTTTAAAAACTATAAAAAAAATTTACAGTGAACTTCAATGTATGATGAGTCCCTGTTCGCTTTGGATTGAAGTGTCTACAGCCTCTGCCTATTGTCTTTGATTTGCCTTTCCTGGATTGAATTTTTTAAAAAATTCAACCAGAAGTTTTAGTATGAGGCTGGGCATAATTACTTGCAGTTGGGAATTGCTTGTTAGGTTTACTTTTGAGTCAAGACAAATTTTTTTCATAAAGCTCTCCGTTTCAGACATTTTGTCTACATCAAAAAGCATGATAATGCCAGTCAGTTTAAACACATTTGTTTTAAAGCTCTTCGGCATCTTTTAAAATAAAAATTTGCAACCAAAGTTGGCACCAGCAGACAGCAAGGGTTTTACCTCATTTTGTTTACGGTTGTCTGCTGTCCAGGCGAGTGATCTATTACAACAATTTGCATAATTATAGTCTCTCCTTAAATTTATTCACCCTGGACTCCTTTTTCTAGAATTACTGGCTGGACTGTTACTACATCAAATTTCTTGACTCTGTCCTGAGAGATGAGGATGGGAATAAGAGTTAGAGAGGGGAAATAATAATTCTTTGCCTTCTTTTCAAAGTTTCCAGGGTGTAGAAATTCAGTTGATTTTATAATTGCTCTCCTTCCTGGGCCATTGCCTGATTTTGGCGGGGTCCTGGCTGTATGTTCACATTTGGGATGTGGGGACAGACAACAGGACCAAATGGGTCCTCAGAATTATGAAACAGGACTTTGTTAAAATTGATACGTCCCTACAGTGAACACACAGCAGCTGTTGGTATGGCAACTCCTACGTGGAAAAGTGCACGCTGCTCGCAGATGACTTTTGCAGTGCTCAGTGTTAATTTGATAAATGGCTTTTTTAATAGTAGTTTGTGGACTAATGGAAAGGTCAAAGCGAACCTTCATTAGCAGAAAGGAGGAGGGGGATTCTGAAGCCACAGGGTGAACACACTGGAGAGCTACAGCCAACCTCCTTTTCCAGCGAGTGTCTCTTTTCAGGACAGGCAGACCTGAAGTGCAGCAGATGAAAGTACGTTAGGAAGCTTGTCTTCAAAATAGGCATCTGCCTTTATCTTAGATTTCAAGCTTGGAGAGGCTCCTGGGTCCTTTTTATTCAAGCCATTTACTTTGGGGGTTTAATGGAACAGTGCTGTGGGAGGTTTGCGCTGTGCTCTCACCCTATCTGGTGAGGATAAGGTGATTAACTATTTTATTATGGTAAAATATACATAATATAAAACTTTCCATTTTAGTTATATTTAAGTGTACAATTCAGTGGTGATAAGTGCATTCGCGATAATCCGCTGCCATTACCACTACTGTCTCAAGATCTCTTGTATCTTCCCCAGTTGAAACAAGTCTCTGGTCACCACTGTTCTACTTTCTTTTCTTTTTTTTATTTTTATTTTTGTATCCTAATTTCTGTATGAATTTGACAATTCTAAATATGTCATAGAATTGTTTTGAGTGGAAACAAAATATTTGTCCTTTTGTGTCTGACTCATTTCCCTTGGCAAAATGTTTACAACTCATCCAGCTTATAGTATGTATCAAAGTTTTCATTCCTTTTGAAGGTTGGATAATATTTTATTATATACTACATTTTGTTTATCGACTGACCCAACAGTGGATGTTGGGGTTGCTTCCGTCTTTGACTGTTGTGAAAAGTGCTGCCACTCACATGGGTGTGCAAGTATGATTGAGATCCTGCTTTCAGTTCTTTTGGTTTTATACCTAGAAGTGATATTGCCGGATAGATGGTTACTTTATATTTAATTTTTTTTTTTTGAGGAACTGCCATACTGTCTTCCATAGCAGCTTTTTTACACTCCCATCAGCAAGGCTCGAGTTTCCCCACATCCTCAACAACACTTATCATGTTCCGTGTTGTAGATAGTAGCCATCCTAGTGGGTGGGAGGTAGTATCTCATTGTAGTTCTGATCTGCATTTCCCGAAAGACTAGTGCTTTGTCGTTATAGAAACATATTTCCCTCCCACCCCCTAGACACATAACCTGTGTGGGAATGAAACCACTGCCCCGTTGTTTATGCCTGTAAGGCAGGTGAGAATATCAAGTAATGATATTTATTGGGAGTGAAAGGTGTCGGGGAGGCACCATGTGATTTCTATATCCAGTCCAGGCACCTCAGTGGACCTGTTTTCAATGTTTGTACTGCAGAGCAGCTGAAACTATTTTAAATAGAGGCCTTTGGGACTTAAGTAACTGAAACTCTCTGAATGAATTTAACTGAGGCAAGCCTGCTGTGGGCTGGGTCTACCCTGTATGATTCTTCCTCATTTAGGGTGATGTGTAGGCGTACGTATTCCTCTTCTTGGAGAACTTTCATTGTCATCATCTGCTACAAAAACCTGAGCCCCATTTTCTTTCCTTTTCCTGGGGAAGAGATCACCTAGACGGCTTGCCAAGCATTTGCTTAGGTCTTTGAATCACCCCACCATATACTTTTTCCACCTGAAACAATATATAAGCCCCTCTTCTTCCACTCACTAGGATCTTAAGTTGGCAGCTTGAATTTTGACAAGAAAGGAAAAGAAGTTAGACTTTATTGAGCACTTACTGTAAGCCTAGCCCTATGTCAGTCAGGTGCACTGGATAAAAACATGGCTTCCATCCATCCATATAAGTGTGACAAGACTTGTAATTTAATATGTAGCAAATTTGAGCATGCATCAGAAACACCTGGGGGCTCATTAAAACTCAGAGTGCTGGGCCTCAACCGCAGAGTTCCTTATTCAGGAAGTCTGGGGTAGGACTTGAGAACTTGTATTTCTAACGAGTTCCCAGATGATATTGATGTTACTGGTCCCTGGACCACACTTTGAGAACCATTGCTTGACATCTTATTTCACATCTCCTGAGATATATACATTTTTTTCATTTACAGGTGAATATCTTGATATATACAGAGGTCAAATAACTTGCCTCAGGTTTTAAAAGTCCAGAACCTGGATTTGAGGCTGGTGGGTGAGTGAGGAGGTGGGAGAGGAGCACTCCAAAGTTTCTGCTATTTCCTTACATCAGGAACACCAGATGAATAGCACTTGAGCTTCCCTTCTCTAGTTCACCCCCAGGACACACAATATGAATTCATTCCACTCCTCTGAGCCCAGAGGTGGCCTGGAAATACTGTGCAGACTGCTGCCCACAGCCATATCTACCCATTGTGGGAGCTGAAGTGTGTTATCCCTGAGCTCACCTATACAGCCTCTCTAAAATTGAGACTTCGCCAAAAAATCAGTCTGTTGACAGCTAGAAAGAGACCTCCCCCAAGCTCAAGTCCAGTCTGCTTGGGAGGGAAATGGTTAGTGGATTGGTATGTTGTTCTAAAGTGTGCATTATTTGGCACTAAGCTTGGTGACGGATTTACAGTAGTGCCCAGTAAATACTTGTTAAGAAAGGTAAACACAGTAGGTGCCAGAGGCAACTGTGTCCACGCATGATGAAACCTTTGAACCAGTGGATAGTAAGCATAAACAAGATTGAACAAGAGGATAATACCGTGAATTTACATAGCACCTGTGATTCCCAAAGTCATCCACAGATTTATGTCTTTTCTATGTTCTTAAGAAATGAGAGATTGATAGAAAACAGACCAAACTCATCAAAAGAATAATTTCTTTCTGCTGAAAGCTATGAATTGCATCAGGTATTGATGCTATTGTGTCCCTAGGATGCTTGCTTATATGTTTTCCAAAGGCAGCTAATGGAAGCCAAAGCAGAGTATCAAGCAGATCAGGAGTCTCCCAATATCACATGAGTGATCAAAGTAAACTGACTGTATTCTTTGAGATTCTCCTGCCTTCTGAAATAACCTTGCACTATCTTCCGCAAGTCTCTACCAGCCCACCCATCTCTGGCTCTCATCACCACCAAAAACAAATATTTAGTCAAAGGCAATCTCTTATCTCATTAGCTGTTTGTAAGCAGCTTAGACACAGGGCAGGATAAACTGTGTTTTCATGTGTCTAGAGCTCCCCCCAGCACTTAGTAAGGCCTATTATGTAGTAGATGCTCAATAAATATTAATTATCAGAAAATGCAGATCTTATTTATGAAAATACAAAGCTCAGGTATACATTGGAAATAAGGAAAGGTAACCTTGAGAACAGATTGGTCCAGGGCTGTCTCTAGAGAAACCAGAACATAGTTAGAGGGAACACAGATGATCTACTTTGGCTGTGGTATGCTCCATGGTGGACAAGACTGGGGCAGACTGGTTAGGATGAAAAATGTCATCCGGAGGTAGCTGCCAGGTGCCAAGGTTTTTCCACAGTAAGTTATTTATTTGTTTGCGTATTTATTTATTTATTTATTTATTTTGGTGCTGGCAATTGAACCCAGGGCCTCACACATGCTAGGCAAGCGCTCCATCACTGAGTTACATTTTCATCCTGGCAATAAATTTTAAAGCCATGTATTAAAAGCAGTTATGTAAACAGGAAATCAACTGTACTTTATAAAAAGCTTAATAGGAGAGCTAGAGTCCTCCATTTGGAGCTGTTTTCTTAAATGCCAAGGGTAGAGAACCCAAAACTGGCTAATATTTCTGCTCTGAACTGAAAATGAATTGGGTTGGGGCCAGACTCATAGCCTGCCTGTGTCTTACTTCTGTCCCATGTGGCTTGGGTCTAAAGCTGTTGCCATAATGCTGATTGGGCAGTTCCCTATTGACAGAGAGGCTAACATTTAGGTATGTTCTGGAGCTCTTGTAACATTAAAAGAAGCAAGAGAAGGGTATAGTGTATCTTTAGGGTGGGCCGAACTTTCCAAATGGAGCAGGGGATTCCCTAAGGACAGGCCCCTGGATGAGACCCTTCCCCACCTACAAGAAGAGAGGAAGTCTCCCTCTGACCCTTTGAACCCAGTACTTTCTAGAAGAGAATGCTTTCTAGAAGGGGAAGGGTCTTAAATAATAAGGGTTGTGAAAAATGTTCTTACATTACATTAGAATATTTAATGTCCTTTGAAATTTTGGTTACTTTTGGGGGGTAAGCTATTTTTCCTGGTCCATTGGAGATGATAGGAGGACTATAAAGCAAAATTCTGCTGATGTGGGTGTTTGCTTGGGGCTGAGGGACTGGGAGAGTCACCAAGGGTGTGCTTCATTTGTGGTAAAAGCCCTAATAGCCTCACTGTAATAATGTCCTGTAGCCAGGTGAAGGATGACATGACTCACTGGTGATGGCCTGCTCATGGTTCAGCTGAGAATCCAGGTGGATCAGATCAGTAGAGGGTGGTTATATGGCACTAGGCAGCCTTTCCATGCTCAGCAAAACCCTGGCCTGGGCACTGGTGGTGTCTACAGGTGCGAAAGGATGAGTCCCTTAACTGTTTTCTTCCTGCTTAACTAGTACAGAAAAAGTCCATTGGGGTATGCACCTCACTTCCAGTCTGCTTTATATGGATCCATAGCTGATGCATGGATAAAAATTTTAGTGAAAAACTTGAAATTCTGTTACCATGATGATTTCAGAATTTTTTGTTGTTGTGTTTTTTTTTTTTCCCAACATCAGAACACAAAACATAGAAGCAGCAGAAAGCCACTAGGTTTCACAAGGTTAGTGAAAACCCCTCTCCTAGACCCTGTTTAAATCCTCAAAAGAGAAAATAGCCAAGTTGTAGCAATCACTTCCTGCAAAGAAAACTGTAATCAGGGGTCCCAGCTATTCTTCACTAAGGGCAACCAGGAGTGGTGTAGGTGCCATTTTGAATATTTGAGAATATGGTGACAGTCAATGTGAAATAGAAATGATTCTGCTGCTGAGACTGGGACTTCCCTCCAGGCATCAGTTGCCCCTGGGGATAACGCAATTTCCTTCCTTGTGGGTTTGGGAAAGGCTGAATCTTGTGCTTGCTGACTCTTCCACCAGCACAGGAGCAGCTTGTACTCCCGGAAGAAGCTGGGCAGTGGGGAATCTGATTTTTCCTTTAATCTTCCAGCCCCCACTGCCATATAGCTAAGGAACTCAGACTTCTCTGAGAGGCTTGTCTTAAATATAAGAGCCAGGTTGAGTCTTCTGCACAGAGTGAAAGACCATGGGGGAGAAACCATGAATGGGTGCAGAAAGGAGTGGCTGGATCACTTGCCTGGGGGATGAGCCTCCCATGTGACTTCGTGGTTGTGCAAGAATTGGGCAACATTTGGCCAGGGTGGGGAGGCCTTGGCATAGGTGTTTGCACTCCTGATAGATCTCTATCTCTTCTGTGGGGAAAAACAAGTATTAAAAGATCTGCACAGTGTCTTAGGAGGAGGAAATTGATTGTCTTACTAGCCTAGAATACTTTATTTGTAGTAAGCACTCACTGTAGGGAGGGCACCCTGCTGAAGACTCTAGAGAACTAAAAGAGTGTGTGCCCATAGAACTAGCCAAGTGGGGGCGAGGTAGGAGAAGACAAGCAGACAGATGATCACAAGAAAAAGCAAAGGATAGACTAGGCCATGAGGTGGAAATGGGGAAAATGGCTCTCGGGATTCTGGAAAGAAAGGGAGTGGTGGCAAGCATGCAGGCTTTACAGCGGCATTACTTGGGCTCAAATCCTAGATCTACCTCTTAGCTGTGGTGTCTTTCATAAGTTACTACAATACTCTGTATCTGCTTCCTCATCTGTAAAATGGAGGTCATTGTATTGTGTATATCCGAGGGTAATGGCTTAATCCTCCTAAAAGGTGGTCTTAGCTCTAAGACCAGAAAGAGTGCTATGCTGGTCTTTAGTTAGTGTGACTTAGAGCCTCCACACCTCCAGATTTGTTCTCTCATCTGCACAATAAAGGACTAGACCAGATAAATGCTAACCTTTTGTTTATTCTAAGATGCTGTAATTCCATTTTTGAGTAAATATTAATTGCCGGCCCTGTGCCCCAGCACTGTGCTAGGCATGATGGAAAAGTAAAAAAAAAAAAATAGAGCATGAGGTCCCTGCCCTCAAGGAGCTATAATCTAAGCAAGGAGAGGACATTGATTACTATACAAGAGAGTATTGGAGAATTAAAAGAATATTGGAGATTAAAAACAGAATTAAAAGAATATTGATGTGGATCAATATTGATGTGGATCAAGAAAATAGGAATAGAGAGTTTATAGTAGTCAGGAAATTTGATAGCAACTATCCAACATTTAGAACCAAGACTGTAGATGGGGATTTAAAGACTTATTTGTCAAATCCCAGAAATCGGAAGCTTGAAACATTGGCATTGCTATTTAAGTTAAAGTTGAACTGTAGGAAAAAAAAACAGTTTTTGAGATTTGAGATGTAGGTGGGACAAAGTTTAGAAAACTCCTTACCCAAAACAATATGACCGACTGAAACTAAAAAGAGGCCCAAACTGGTTTCCCATATATTCTTGGATGACAATTCCAATAGAACATAGTGTCTGGCACAAAGTAGACATCTGTTGAGTGGCATGGGAAGACAATCCAGTGCTGTGCCCTCCTGAGGTAACAGCTGCTGTTGTTCTCAGCCCCAACTCTAGAGGGCAGCACACAGAGGGGGCTGTAGAGCCTTCTGGCCAGTTTGTTGTGCCTCAGACCTCCTAAACCAGCTCTCTTTATCAAGATGAATTCTTCGGTTCCCTGAGGTTTCCTCACCTTAGGGGGCTACTGGCACTCCTGCCCCAGCAGTGTCTGCATTTAGGTTTTGAGGAAACTTGGCAACAGCCTCCAATTTCTCCTACAGTCTGACTACATCTAAGTTCCTTGGGAGCCATATGCAGATTGGTTTCCACAGATGACAAGAGACTCCATACTTGACAGAGTCTGCGAAGGACCAAAAGAGTAGTGTAGACAGTAGGTGAGGGCACCCTAGCCAGGGATTGGCAGGAGTGAGGTTGAGTGGGTCTTGAAGAATGAGTAGAGGTCACTCTGGCAGATAGATGGGTGGAGGCATCTAGCTCTTCCCCTACCCCTGCCATTTTCCTAAACTACTCCTCACCAGCTGAACATGGGAGATAGAAGGTCCATTTAGATCTGCTGCTTTATTCCAGGGGAAGGAGTGAGATGGAAATGATAGATGAGGTCTCAAACATTCACTGAGAATTCCAGCTTATCACCCAGGCAGTCAGCACTGGCCTGTCTTGATAGGCCAGTTCATGACATCCTGCTTCTGACCTGCAGACCACAAACCATCACAGAGCTTTCTGCTGAATCTTTCCTAACACAGAACCCAAAAATTGTGGTGAGACATGTCACTACATCTTATTTACATAGCACTCTCTGTGAAGGCACAAGTGTGTATTGCATTGCCTTGAAAGCACTCCTCTGCGCCCATAGCAGTAGTGAGGACAGATGGAGTCATGGCAGCTCAGGAAGGTCGACGGGACAGCGATTTGCTGTTCCACCTTTGGAGAAAATCTGAGATGAGAATATTCAGATTCAGGTGGTCTTCTAACACCTTCTCTGCCAAGTTTTGCCCTTGTCTCATTCCCCTTTTCCTCCTCCTCTTCATTTGTAGAAGAAAAAAAAAAGTTGTTTGTTTTTTAAATAAGTAAAATAGGGTCAAACTTTGCAACTTCCAAATGGCTGAAATAAACATTATTGCTAATAAGCCTCTGGGAAAGTGCTCACCTTTGAACTCTGCCAAGGATTATGAAGGAAAGAAAAAGTTTTAGGAACTTGATAGAGTATTAGAGCTTCCTGGGCTTTTAAAGTTGGGTTGAATATTACATTTCTTTTCCTTAGTAAGGGTGTTTCCAGAAATCCTTCCTTGATGATTAGGCCATGTCTCAAAGTGGAGACCTAGGGTTGGTTACCGACCCTCGTGTAGGGATTGTCATCAGGGTTCTAGGCAACGACAGCACAGGAGGTGCCGGCTGTTTCTTACTTTCTGAGGACTCCGTCCCTTTTCTGATGGTCCTTGCAAGGCAGGAGAGCAGGCTATCCTAGTTTGCAATAAGGAAATACCCAGAAAATAACAGGAAGATGCTCACGGGAAGCTGGCAGCAAGACAGAGGAGTCTCCCACTAAGGCAAGCTTGTTTTTTTCCTGGAGACTTTGCCTGTATTGCCCTGTGCTCATCTCTGTTGGATTTCTATTCAACAACTACAAGAACACTTTCTTAAAGAAAAACCAGTCCTGTGTAGCCTCTGTCTGCCCCAGTGGAATATTACACATTTTGATTTCTGTAGCTCCCTCTCCATAGCCAAGAAGGTCACCTATAGGTGTAGAGATGAATCATTCACAGAATGACTTAAATCCAACTGAGAATGTTTAACTGTAACTGCTAAACACATTCTGATTGAGGTCCCAGAACATTTATGTCCTGTTGGTTGTAACACCTTTAGAAGCATCAGTAATATTTTGTCTCCCTGTTCTTGCAACTTTTCCTCCAAGTTTCTACCTTAATGCTCTTAATCTTGTCAGAATCAAGCAAGTCCTGCCATCCTCCTTCCTCCCTGTGATGGCACTGTGTCACCAGTGCTCCTGTTCCCATAGAAATCTGGGCAAAAAGATTGCGCAGAATCTACCATCTCTGGGTGGTCGTTGCTTCATGGCACAAGCCGTCTTTCCTCAGTCCCTGAGCACAAAGCTAGACACATGGAGATGTTTCGAGCACAGTCCCTGGAACTTAACCTTCTGCCAGCACCTGTTTAGCATAGATTATCTTTTAAAATAAGCCATCCTACAAAGCACAGTTTCCCCCGGTGGTTTCGAGGTTTGTCGGAGGTTCTCCAGAGTTGGCAACTTATCTGTGACCTCAGAAGTCTTGGCTCTGGCAAGGCAAGGTTTTTGCACTAAAACAGGCTCAGTGCCCATGGAGATAATCTCCTCTTGTAATATCCACACAATCATCTCATTGTCAAAGCACAAGGAATGCAAAAACAGAAGGAGTGCCACAATAGGGTTGTCCGTGGGTCAGCTAATCCAGGCGTCTGTTTCCGGCTGAGGGCACCTTAGGACATCTCAGGAGGGATGGTCTCAGTCATTGCCCTGAACATCAGCCTGACTGGTAAGGCCTGTGTCCCTACAACCTAAGTCTTGCCAAGCCTGAGTCTGCCCATCTTCTTCCCATCTTCTCATGACTCCCTCCCCACCTCTTTGTCCTGGTTAAGTTCTATTTGCTCTTAAAAATCTCAACCGAGAAAGCCCTCCAGGAGCCTTGCTTCCTCCTCACTATGGATTATGCCATCCTTTTTGTTCCCAAAGCACTTGCTGCTGACCTCTGCTGCCATGGGAACAATAACTCCAACAATATCGAGTGCATGGTATGTGTTAGGCGCAGTTCTAAGTATGTTGCTGTATCATTCATTCCTCACAAGAGCTCAGTGGGGCAGGACTTGTGTAGGGGGTTGTTTTACAGTGCTCTGAGGTTTAGAAAAACTTAATAACTTGCCCCAAGTCATATAGTTGGTGTCTGAGCCTTAAGCCCAGGTCGGCCAACTGCATCAGCCTGGCTTGTGCCCCTTGGCCTGTCTGCTTATCTGGCTGCTTCACTGGGCTGTTAGCTCCTACAGGGCAAGGGACATGCTTCCCTCCATTTTCAGTGCCTGGCACTATGTAGAAGGCACTCACTAAGTGTTAAATAACGAAAGCTGAAACTCACCAATCATAAATACCAGCTGGGATTTAAATTCCAATCAGTCATACTTCTTACAAAAATGCCGAAATGCAAAGGAACACTTGTTTTAGCCAAGGAAGGGTGGCTTCATGCTTTTCAGAATTCCAGTTGCTTCAGAACTTTCTTCTGGGCAGCAAAGAACCCTGGGGTTTGGCACACAGCCCTGGGGGCAAGGGCAGTGCATTTGTGAGAATCTCAGTGGCCATTAGAAATCGCTCCAATAAAACCAAAGCTACATCTGACATTTTCAAAATAATTAAGGGAAACGAGCAGGAATATGGAAAAGAGCATCTCAGTTGATTCCAGAGAAGTGAATCTTTTCCTTCTATCCACTGCAGCAAGACTTAAGGTGTCACCGTCACAGCTGAGAGACAAGTTAGGAGAGCTTCTGAGGTTGTACCCCCATACACTCAGGTATCCCCACACTTAAATTCACCTTCCAAATAGTGTAATTGAGCACAGGGCTGCCTCGAGGCGTTGGGGGCTTCGGGGTGGTTTTTTCCACGGGCTTAAAGTCTTTGAGGCTGACTCATGTGAATTACTGCTTTCCACACAGAGCTAGCTGTGCTCCTGCCTGGATGTACAGCTACCGATGGGCTGGGCAGAGCTGAGCGTGCAGGTGGCCAGGGGTCCCCTTCTGAGCTGTCAGGGCAGCTAGCATCCCAAGCCCAGAAACCTGCCACTGCTTCAGAGGCTCTAGAAGGAGGTGCCGGGGTCTCCGCCTGGCCCAGGGAACTGGGTAAAGTGCCAAGTCTTTTCACCAGAATCCCTTGAGAAGTGTGGCCAGTTCCCTGTCACCTGTCAGCTTTAATGGGCAGAACTGGTGTTTCAGAGAAAAAAGTAATAATAATCCACTTGTTTTCTCTTTGACTGCTAAGCTGGATAATGATGTAAAAATGACATTATCTCTAATAAAAGTGATTTGCAGAGCTCATTGACAGAACTTCAAGAGCAGAGATTTGCCATTAGCAGGTTCCAGATAAGAGAAGCAGCTGGGCTCTATCAACCCCTCCTGTGGGCAGGAGGTGGGGTGGTGTTGGGTCTGGTGTGAACTGAAGGCTGGGGGAATTGAGTTTTAAAAGTTGGAATTTGGTCTAGTGGAGAGTGTTTCTTCCAAAGTGTGGGTTATTCTTTAAGCCTACTTGCTGATCTTTAGGGTTGTCATTGGGTTTTTAATTTGTTTTGGTTTTACTTTTTAGGATTTTTGTGTTCGGAAGCTTTTTTGTGGGGGGATGCGTCGGGAGATGGCTTGTCCTATTTTCTCACTTCTGTGTTACGTTGCCAAAAGGCTAGGACCCTGGCCTAACCCTGCCATCTTCCCTGCCATAAATCTGACTCTAAGAAGGGCTCCTACATGTGTGATGGTAAGGCCCTGGGCGATGGGTGGTGTTTGGCAATAGATTGTTCTGTTATGTCAAGGAGCAGGGATCCAAGGCAGAAACTTCCCTGGCCTCTTGGGGAGGGGGCCACCCTGTCTGGATTTGTTCCCCTGTGTCAGTGGAGCTGACTGGCAACTGGCTCACCGAGCATACTGTGATGTGGTCAGCAGGCACAAGCAGCTGCTTCTGAATGCAAACATCCTCAGGATATGTTCCCTGGGGACAGCCAGGAGTCCTAGGCTGCTAGGTATCCTTTTGATAGACACAGTCACCATTACTCCTCATTATTAATCCACTTTCTACTTGGAACACCAATGCTTTACAACTCTGCAATATGATTTGCTGGTAGGGGGACCATGGTGGTCTAGTCTTCACTCCAGCTGGCCGTACCAATTTGGAGACACCATTGCTCTCAGCCTAAGGTACTGTGAGATATAAGCTTGCCATTTTGCCTGTGCCCTCTGAGGAGACCCTAAAGATAAGGAATAATGAAGTGCTAAGGGATAACAAGTTTTAAATGTGGGAATGCCATGCTGGAAGTGGCTTTGGAAAAGGGCTAGTTCCTCTCCCTGAGGTCTGACTGGAATTACATCTTTCTTGATCAGTAGTGAAGGAGGTGAGGGGCATGGGGAAATAGCTGGAAGAGAGGGGCAAACATATGGGAAATAAATAAAACCCATGGAGTTTGAGGAGGCATGTGCCCTGGATAAAGTTTGTTTTTCATCCCAAGGGTAACATTGTGACTTGCCGCTCAGCAAGAATGTCTTGCCGAGGTCTCTGTGGACCTAGCCAGGCTCCAGCCTGTGGCAGCCCAAGGGTTGCTGCCATATTTAGAGCTTCTAACAAAGGGATTCATTTTCCCTGGCTTTGGTGCCAAATAAAGAGAGGTTCTCATGCTTGTTGTCCAGTGTGGCCAGAGCATGGCCAGCAGAACTGGGGTAGAGCCTGGTTCCAGCACTGCCTACCACTGGCACCTCAGCCACTAATTAGCCTCCTCTGTCCTTGGCACCTTGTAGATTCTCAGCACAGTTTGCGTAATGAAAGCATTCTCCCCACGCCCACGGCTGCCTTGTCCCTCGCTCTCCAGCCTGGCTTCTGACTGCTGCTGCCCGTCATTCCCCAGCAATATCTTTGTCCTTGTCCTCCCTCCTGGTTACCTCCCCACATCCTGCTGGTCCTTCAAGTCCCCTGGGGCACAGAGCTCTGCCTGTCTTCTCCAGCCTCACAGACTTTCTCTTCTCAAACTCCTGGCTGGCGTTGACTGGTTGGTGGCCAGTCCTCCAGAACTTTTTACCTTTACTTCTCTGCAAGCTCCCTGAGGTCAGGAACGTCCCACGGGCCAATCTACTGCTAGCAGTCCTGGCGCATGAAGAGGGAATCAGATTTCTTGAATAAGTGGAGGGACTGAGCTATCCCTGAGGGAAAGTACAAACCTATTTCCCAGATTGCTCTGTTATCATTCGTAAGGGTGATAGTAATTCAGGGAATACTTTTAGCATTTCCTGTGGCTTTCGATGGCCTCTTTGCAAAAGGATGGAATGAGGCCGTGGACATCTCACGAGGGCGAGAGAGGTTAGAATTGGGAAAAGCAAGTCATTGCTCTGTGGCCATGAACCAGACTCCACAACACTGGACAGGTCGCTATGTAAATCAGCCTCCAATCAGAGTTGTTTGTAAAAGGACATCCAGCATAGATTCTCTCCCAGCTGTTTTCTTTCTGCTTTCATTTTTCGTTTTTCTTTGCTTTCTTGTTTTAATTATTTTTTTAATAGGGCAAGGATATGGGGTTATGAGATGCTAATAGGAGTGAGAGATCCTGTGGGATTTTTTCCCCCTGCTCTTTTGCCATTTTGAAATACTTAAAATACTGGGCACCAGAAGTTCTGGCATCAAATTGGGATTAGTAGGGCAGATCCTATAGGTCCTAGGACATTTCACCATTAGCATGTGATCGAGTATCAGTCCTGTTTAAAAGCCAAGCAAATGTTATTTTCTTTGAAATCAAAGTGTCTGAAATGAAGAGGAGAACTGGCCTTAAAATTATATTCTGGACTTGAGAAGCATTCTCCCTGACAGTTGTCCATTCCAGTTATAGCCTTTTTTTTTTTTTTTTTTTTCACCCAGAATGTCTGACGACGCTGCCAGGGGAATTTCTGCCCCCTCCTTCCTGAATATACCCAGCACTGGCCCCTGAGGCAGCTCAGTGCTGTTTTCTCATGACACTGTGATTATTTTTGGCATTGCACGTATTTTCTCTAATGTTATTATTACCTCCCCGCCCCTTCTTGGTTGCCTTTTGAGGAGCAATGGGTTTTTGGCAACTGTGTGTAAATCAGAGGGTTAATTTTAGTTCAGTTTGGGGCAGATGGGGTGGGAGGGGAGAAAGGAATGACTTTTACTTTTGCGCCTCTGCAGCACCCCACCCCCACCTTAGAAGAGGAGGTCCTCTGGCCCCTGCGCATGAAAGAGCTTGCTTTCATTGGCTCTGTGCTCACCATTCATCCCCTGCCTGGAGGGCTTGAGGATACGGCTATCTAGAGGTGATGCAGGGGGCTGCACCTCGGGGCTGGCATCTTAATGACTTGACTTGGCCGGCTGCAGAACAGCCCCATTCAGAGCGAGTTCACTCCCTGCGCAGTTGGCTCGGTCAGCCTCTGTCCATAGAGTTCTCTTGTTCACACTGCAGGAGGAAACGGAGATTTCCAATTGGGAAACTGCCTTCCCAACACTTTAACTCTTCCCTGAGGGGAAGAGGCACTGCAGAGAATGAATTAAAACCTACACTGGCCCAGCTGCAGCTCTGGGAGTGGCATGGTGTGGGGCCTGGGGCTGGGGCTGTGAGCCAAGGCAGCTGGGGTACTTTTTCTTTCCTCCCTGAGGTGGAAAGGAGAGTAAAAAGCCACTTGAATTGTCCTTAAGATCAATTAGCAGATATTTGCCCAGTTTGTCTCTCCAGAACCAAGGCCCTGTAAAGGACACACGAAAGTAGATCAACCCCCTGTGCCCCTATAGTCCATATGGCAGCGGGACATTCGCACAGAAAAGCCCGCAAGACAGGGCAGCCTTTAATAAGGGCCAGTGAGGAATGCGGGCAGGAAGTGCCACGAAGAAGGGAGCTGGGACGTGGGTGAGGTGGGGTGAGGATGCTGGGGGGGTGGGTAGGGCCTGAGCTGAGCCTTAGAGATGGGTTTTTAAGAATTAGGAAGGGATGAGATTACAGAAGTAGGAAAGACACGAGGGAGTAAAGAGACATCAAAGTGAAGTCTCACAAAGGAAGGCGCAGAAAGAATAGGACCTGACTTAAGACCCGACTTAATTTCAGGTGCCTCTGGATAAGGATGGCATCAGGGCAGCACTGACATTGCCACATGACATCTCCATGGTGTCTTTGGTCTCAGGATCTCATGGGTCCTGGGTTTTTTTCCTTTCAAAGTATGAGGTGACAGAGCAGCAACAGCATCTGGGAAGTTGCTAGAAATGCAGAACCCCAGGGTGTAGCCCAGGCCTCCTGGATCAGAAACTGATTAGAACAAGATCCCAGGTGATTTGCATGCCCAGTTAAGGTTGAGAAGTGCTGGTCTGTGTGACTCCACAGGCATCCGTCACCAGCTTTAGTTCAGATTCCAGCTTTTATTGCCCCAAAGACTTCCCAGATGGAAACCTCTTATTCTAATTATGTATTGGATTAGAATTCCTAGGAAGGATCTGTAATAGTGAATGGATTTGAGGAATTTGCAGAATAGAAATCATTGAAGTGGCTTTTATCCAAGGTCTCTACTTTGCACTACTTGTGCTTTAGAGGACACCAAAATAACAGAGGGTGGTCCTTTCCCAGAAGAATGTGTTGTCTACTTATGGGTGAAAGAAAGGGAGAGCAACCCGGGCTGACTGTGCAGGATGGAATCTCTGAAGTGAGATTTTCCCCAGAGAAGGCAGGTGAGGCCTCCCTCGAAAAAATGAATTTGTGGGATGAGGTGAGAGAGGAGCAGCTTTAGGCCAAGGAGATGAAGTGGGAGTATTCCAGGGAGCCTATGGGGAGGGGCTGCAGCAGAGCCAGGTCTTAGCCAGGTTTGTGGGGGGTAGTCACCTGCTCCCCACTGCACTGCATAGAGTACCATGCTGTGGAATCTGTTTTACATGTTGGGCACTTTTTTTTTTTTTTTTTTCTTTAATCCTACTGCTATGCAGTTTTCTTAGTTGGAGGCAATGTTGTAGGAACACATGCAGGATGGTTTGAGCCAAACCACAGATTGTTCTGTTGGTTGCTTGTGGAATTCAAAGAAAGAAGGTTGCTGATGAGCAGAAACCCTAAGGAAAACCCCCAGATCTGATCCAAGTAACCACTTGGGCATGAAGAATACCTTCAGGCCCCGGGAAGTGGCCCCTAGAATGGTCTAGTGAAAAGGCACTGCTTACCTGTGGCAGCTAAGCACTACCACCTAACAAGTGTCTCCTCTTTTCTTTCCAGACATCTTCAAGCAAAAGAAACTATCCCTCCCAGGGCTGCTTTGCCTTTGAACTCTGACCTGGGACAAGAGCTTTCCCCTATTGCTGTTTCCCAGGCCAAGATGGTTTCTTTCCAAAGTTCTGTCACATTAAGTGTCCTTAGAGTGCTTCACCCCCACATGCCCAGGTCAGCAAGGTCCTCTGGCCCTGCAAGAGGGGACTACTTATTGGCATTTAGGGAAAGGTTGCCTAATTACAAACAAGAGTGTGGGATTTATGGGCTGGGGATATAGCTCAGTTGGTAGAGTGCTTGCCTTGCAAGCACAAGGCCCTGAGTTCAATCCCCAGCACTGCCCCCCTCCCCCAAAAAAGAGTGTGGGATTTAGTGTCAAATGATACAGGTGTGAGTTGAGTGCTGGCTCCATCCCTGGATGAGGGCTGGGCATGGGCTGACATCCTGGAGGCCTTTTCCTCATGTGTCACTTGGGATGGCCACATCTACCTCACGAGACCATTTCAGGATTAAACCAGAGGCAGTCGGCTGAGAGTTCTTTAGTAAGAGGGAAGTGTTGCCTGTGGTGGCGTGCCAGATGCAGCAGCAGCATCTCTACTTACTGACGTTCATTAGTCCCTTAGCTGGAGTCTGCCTGGTGAAGAGAGTTGGGCAATAGTGGATGTCACAGAGGGAAATGCCCCTTGCCACTGCTTGCTTTCTGTCCCTTTTCATGGCTGAAGATGCTACGAGGTCTTCTCTAGAAATAACTGCACAGGGTGTGGAGAGGTGGGAATACCAGTTTTACATTGGAAGAGGAGGTCCTGCTAACGTTTAGTGCCATCTTCTCAGGACTGGATTCATGTTCCCAGCAGCCTCCAGTTTCAGTACAGCTGGTCATCTCTCTTCAGATGTGTTAACTTGAATACAAGGAAAAAAAGAGGCCTGAGGAGCAGGTGCTTAGGGAGGGAACAGGATGAGCCAAGGCACAAGGAAGAGTGCACATTCTACTGTCCTTGCAGCCCCTCTTCTGGCTCTGCATTCAATAATGAGAGCCCTGGTCCTGAGGTGCTGAGATTGCCAAATTCATCTCCTCAACTTTCACAGGGGGCTGAGTGTGAGGCAGCTGTGGGGAGATGGCAGGAAGTTGCATGTATGTCACTTCTTAGGATAAGTAAGTTAGAAAGCAATAACTGATGCAAAGGTAGTCAGTATGGTGTTATTAGTAACAGCTAAAAATGGAAACCTCAATTGAAAAACAGTAAGGGAACAGTAAAATGCATTTTGATCCATTTACAATATGATATTGCTGGAGGTTATGAATATTTTGAAAGAAATTTTAATAGTGTGACATAATGTTAGGTAAACAAAGTACAAATTCAGTGAAATGTCTTTATACCTTTCTGTATTTTCAAAGTTGCCTACACCAAATATGCATTACCTGTATCCCCATCAAAATGTTTTTTAAATTACATAATTGTTTTTCTTTATTTTTAGTTGTAGATGGACATAATGCCTTTGTTTAATTTTATTTTTTGTTTTTATGTGGTGCTGAGGATCAAACCCAGTGCTTCACAGGTGCTAGGTAAGTCCTCTATTACTGAGCCACAACCCCAGCCCTCAAAATGTTTTTCAAAAAGAAAAGATCTATTAGGAAAAGCTGGTTTATGAGAGGCATATAATACAAGTCATTTTTCAATTGAATGTCCAGCACAAGTTGACAGTGAGATTTCTGACCATGTGTCCTTGAAAAATTCAGATCTCAGGAGTTTTATCCCACTCCATGTATTCCCATTATCTTTTTAAGCCTCAGTTTTCCTTCTCTTTAAAATGGGAATAATGATGACTGCTTCTTCTGTAGTACTTCTTCTGTGTGAGATTTACTTATATATAGATTCATTTATAAAGTGCTTTACAAACTGTAACATATGTTACAAAGTATATTATTCACCAGTAGGTTAAATAAAAAGTACCCTACTGCCGTAGTCTGTTCAGACTGCTATAACAAAAAGCCATAAACTGAAGACTTATAAACAACAGAGGTTATTTCTCACAAATCCAGAGGCTGAGCAGTCCAAAGTCAAGGCAGCAGCTGACCCAGTGTCTGATGAAGACCCGCTTCCTGATTCACAGAATGGCACCTTCTGTGTCCCCACATGGTAGAGGGGGTGAGGGATCTCTCTTGGACCTCTTTTATGAGGGCCATGTTCCCATTCGTGAGGACGCCACCCTCATGCCCTAATCACATTTCAGAGGCCCCACCTTCAAATGCCATCGCATTGAGAGTAAGGATTTCAACATGTGAATTTGGCAGGGGGACACAAACATTCAGAGCAGAGCACTCCTCGGGGCTTGGGCTTGGTGGAACCTAGCGTAGGGACAGTTTGTCATGGCTACTTCTGTTGATGCAATTTTCCCAGCAGAGCTGGGGACTCCACATGTCCTCCGATGATGTCAGGACCTGGGTATCTGCAGCCCCAGATGAGTTGCTTGGTAATTGAATCTGCTGCTTTCTTCTCCAAGGCAGCCTGGAACAGAGGAGGCCAGCAGATAAGCATCTGCAGTCAGCCCGGAGCAGAATTGACCATTAGAGGGGGCCACGTCGGGGAGACCCAGACATTACTGTCAGCTGTGAATGCAGTCCAGGCCCACCGCTCCAGGGACTCTGACCCTCAGAGTATGCCAGGCAGCTGGGGGCTTGTCCCTGAGGAGGGGCGTTTGGGGGGTCGGGGTGGCGACACGTTCCAGGACTTTTCCTTCAGGGAAGGGGCAGGCCAAAACCTCTGCCCCCACCTGGGCTGCTTGAGCTCTCACGTCTCCCTCCTCTTTCTTCCCTCTTTAAGGATGTGGAGGTACTGGGCTGTGTTGTTGGTCTTCTCTTTCAGGACAGAGACCGTGACCCTCATAAGAGCTGTGCATATTCAAGTATATTGATACCTTTTCTGCCCTCCTCCTTGTCTGTTCAATCTGCTCCATTCCTCCTGAATGGGCTCGTGTAATATTTTCTGTTGTGACTGTAGAAGCAGGAATGCTACCTTCCCTCCCCTAATCTCTGCTGGCTTTGGACACAGAAAAGAATGTTTGTAGAAAGTTAGCCCCTGGAACAACACCTCTGTCTAGAACATTTCTCCATCCTTAGGAATTGCCCTCAGAACTAAGACTATTCTTCAGAATACCTTCAATCATGGCAAAATCCTATCATTTGAGGGCACATTTAATCCTTTCCAATAACCAGTAGTCATCCACAGGCCTTCTAGTTACTAAAGGATGGGTAAACTGGAGAAGATAGTTTGGGGTTTAAAATAATAGCATTCTACAAATCTGTGGGATTTTCTCATGCAGCTCTGAAATTAATGCTAAACAGACCTCCCAAAATATTTAGAGCAGTGGTCACCTCACCAGAATAAAGTTATAGCCTTTTCCTGGAGTGGCTATTTTAAAGGGTGGCCCCCTTTTATGTGACATCTATTTCAAATCTCTGTCCCATTATTTTCACCTCCCTCTTTCTGTAGTGGTAGCATCTGGTGAAGTGATGGTCCCACCTGTTTGGCTGGACATGGTGAATGTGGACATAGGGCATGGCAGAGAAAAAGGGTTTGGTTAGGTTCTAGAAGTAGACCTGGGTTTCAGTGCCCTGTAGATGTGTGATATTAAGCTCAGAAATTTGTGTTAATAAATCTTCCAGGTGATTTTGATGCAGGCTAGAACTGAGAACCACTGTTCTATAAAACTGGGACCAATGGCACTGTATAATTTAAGCAAAGATCAAATGGAATTGTTTAGGAAGTCATCTTGTCCCAATGCTCTGTAAACATCAGTTTTCTTTTCCTCCTATATCTTTGAGAGAACACATAATGTCACTGTTTACATCTATAAAGACTCTTAACTCCAAATTCTACCAAAACAAACTAACAACAACAACCAGCTTTAAATACCTGATACCCAGCTTGCACCCTAGAACTACCAAATGAGAAATTCTGGGCATCAGTTTTTTAAGGCTCCCTCCAGTGAGCAGCCAAGATTGACAACCATGGCTTGGTTCTGCTGTAATTTAATCTGTGAAGTAATTGACTGCCAAGTATGGGGGCCACCATCAGGCAGCCCTTGTGCTGCAGTCACAGCCTCATTGAAGGGCCACTCCGGCCACGCCCAATTGCATTTGACCTTTGCTTCCTCTGTTCACAGTCCTCTGTGAGTGGGCTCAGGCTGAGAACTTCACCACCACCAGAAGACTGATCCAAGCTGGCTTAATTACTTCAGTCTGTCTCACTGACCTGCTGAAATCCATTCTACTTCTAAGTCATTTAACCGAATGGGGCAATGTGCATACAGTTTTGATACCCTGATAGCCAAGTCATTAAGCATGTGAGTCCTAATTACTCTAGAGGTCAGGAGTCTACAGCTAGTTAAGCAACCAGCCTCTCTGGCACAGCTAGTGACATCTGGGACCTTTCCAGCCTGTGTTCACCTAGAGGTTGGAAGCCAGTACCATCTTGACCAAGAGCAGATTATCGTCAATTAGCGGCAAGCAGAATCCACAAGCCACACTTGGAGCAATGACCCAAAAGCTGCTTAAGCTCTGGGTAAAGACGTTTCTCCTGGATGAGTACTAGCATATATAGTGGGCTCTTCATATTCTTGGGTTCCACATCCTCTGATTCAACCAACCACAGATTGAAAATATTTGGGAAAAAATTGTGTCAGTAGTAAATAGGTACAGACTTTTCCTTCTTGTTATTCCCTAAGCAACACAGAATAACAGCATTCACATAGCGCTCACATTGTATTGACATTTTCAGTAATCTAGAGGTGATTTAAAGTGTATGGAAAGGTGTCTGTAGGTTCTAAGTAAGTGCTACACTATTTAATATCTAGGTCTTGAGCATCTTTGGATTTCAGAATCCATGGGGGAGGGGTCCTCCTCTGACACTTGAGGGCCTGCTGATATTTTTGGACAATTAGTTTTGTTTTCTTTTTTGACTGGTCCTAAAAGTGGTTGCTTCCTTGCGTCAGGATCAAATATTTCAGAATAATGTGTGGTTTCCAACTTGGGGAGAGTCAGCATAAAATTGTGCATAAAAACCTTAAGGCAAAAAAAAAAAAAAAAAACAAAAAAAAAACCACACCCAAAATCAGAAACTGCTTGTTCCCCAACTGTGGTGTGATTAGATACTGCAACAGGGTAGTTTTTATGGAGCACTGTGGAGTCACATCTGATAACACCCACCACATACCAGCCCTGCAGTGACAGGGCACCGATTCCCCTTCTTCTTCCTCACCCCCTGTTTGAACCCCAGTGTTGGTCCTAAACCCTCCTCCTAAGGTTCTAGGTCTTCTCCTAGGTGAATGGGTGCTCACTTCAAGGCAGAGCTGCCCCATTTACTGACGCGTCATTGGGTCATTTCCAAACTTTAGTCTTCCTCTTCTTCTCATAGTATAAACCAGCATCTGATATGTAGGTAAGTATCTAACACAGCACAGAACATACTTTAATTGTGCAATAAATAATTTCCCTGCTGCCAGTGGGAAAGCCTTTGATTTTGGACCCAGAACAACTAGGTTTGAGATCTCTTTTAGCAGATCATCTAATCTTTCTGAATCTTTACATTCTCATCTATCAAATGGGAACCAGAGTTCCTGTCTCTTAGGGTTGTTGTGAAAATCAAATGAGATACACACGTGCAAAACAGTGCTTTCTGAACCCCTAAAACATTATAAGGGCATTGTTACTGATCCTTTTAGGTCCAACCAAAATCTGGTTCCTCTGAGTAGCCTGCCCTGATTTGCCCTGTAACCCTCTAGAGTGTGTGTTGCCCTGCTTATTTCTGTGGTTAATGAGACATTTCAGGCTGTTGGCTCCCTTTTGGCCAGAATATTCTTGGAGAACAAGGAGTTGTATACCTTACTCTCCAGTGACTGCAGGGTCTTGTAAACACTTCTGTGTGCATAAAGACACAGTAAATCAGGACCAGATTTAGGTCATGTGCTCATAGGCCAAAAATTGTGTAGGAGCTCCCTGTGGAAGCCAGAGAGCCACCAAGAAGCCTAAGAAGAGGAACTTGGGAGGAAAAAAAAAAAAAAAAACAATTTGGACTAAGCGATTTCTGAGCCTTTTCTGATGATTTATAAAATTTAGGATAAAATGTCTTCTTAAGAGAAACCAACGAATTCCAACATACAGATAAGAAATCTGATCTGTCGCAGTTAATTCTAGGACCCACCTAGGAAGAGAAAAGAAAGGGCAAGTATTTTAGGAAATGAAACACCTCACTGACCTGAAAAGATTCAGCAACATGTCACAAAGAATAGGTCAGGATCAACCTGCCCAACACGGCCCTCCTCCACAAGATGGCTTATCTGGTGATGAAGAACAGGCATTATGGCCAAAGTCTGAATGTGACTAATGCTCTGATTAACCAGATAATGGGTCATTATTATCTGCCATGATGCTTTCCATTGTGTAGAGCTTTCTACTGCTTTCACACTCATCCCATTTGATCCTGACAAATAAGACCTGGAATTCTTCCCATTTTATAGATGAGAATATCAGATCCCAGAGAATATATTTTATTGTCCAAAATCAGATAGCTAGATAGAATTGTGGGCAATGTTTGAAAACACCACTTCACCTAGCCTCCAGCCCCCACCCATAGCAACTAGAGAGGGAAGCCTAGTGCATATGTACCAGGTGGAGGTCTCACCTTTGCCTTAGTGTTAATTATTCTTTTTCTTCATTGTTGCTAATTAAATATTGCACTATTACAAATTTTTCTCTGTTCTTCCAAGAGTCAACATTAGACAGACATCTCTGGGCTGTGTTAAGGTTAATGAGATAATCTGATTAAAGTCACACTAGACCTAGGGTGCAACTGTAAAAACAAGGTAGGTAAAACGGAGTGCATAACTTTTAGACCAAGAGGCTGCCTAAGTTTCTCAATCTTTCTTTTTCTAAATGTTAAGATGTTGTTTCTTTGTTTCTTACTAAAGCTACTCTCTCCTCCAGTTAAGCAGTAAAAAAAAATAAATAAATAAAATACATTGGCTTAGGGAGACCAGGTTCTAACCCTAACTCTGCGACTAGTTAGTTAATTGCCCAGGCAGTTTCTTAACTTTACTTTGGGTCTCAGTTTCCAGATCTCTGAAATGGGGGCATGGGCAATGCCTGTCTTGCCCTGGCTCCAGGGTTGCCAGGATGGAGTTGGATAGGGAGCACCTGGATTATAGGTGCTGTGTGTCTGCTTACTGACTGTAAACCCCCAAGGATTCATGGTGGCATTGGCTCTGTGGTGTTGGGAAAATGACATAATAGGGCTGAGTCTCAGTTTCCACACTTGTAAGTTATGCAAACAAGACCTTCCAAGTTGTGTTGGTAAGAAGATTTTAAAGAGGTCATATATGTAAGGCTCTTGGTGCAGCAGTACCCACATGAGTAGATACCAATTAATATTCACGTGGTTGAAGGAGTATGGCAGGACTCAGAGCTCCAACGCCACTGCCAGAACACTGACTCCAGATTGCCTCTTCCCTCCCAGGCTTTTCCTCTGCCTTGCATGCACTTCTCTTCTTATGGCAGTGGCCATAAGCAAAGGGAATCGATGTGCTTACAGATGCTGCTGTTCACGTGGCAGCCTGTGCTGGAATCTCTTTGGCCTGGGATGGCTTCTCTAGATGCCCCTAGTGAGTGGGATGTGTGTTGATGATGCTCTTGTCAGGAAATGTGAAGGTTGGTGCTAGAGAGTGGAACTGAACACCTTTTACCTGGCTCTCGTGACCCCGCTGCATGATGGGTACAATGTTATTATCCCACCGCTTTTCCACCTTCCTTTCCTTTGCCACAATCCCTGCAAATCCTTAACTGCTCCCCATCAAAAGTCAGGATTAAAATGCAAATGCAAAGGACTAACATGCCAACTGTCTTTCAAGTCTGGTCACAAAAGCAAAACTACCCTAAGGCAGGTTCTGAGAAGGAGAGATAAATGAGATGCAGGGCAGGAGACCTGAGAGTTGGAAGCCAGGGAGAAAGGAGGGAGCAAAGGTTAGTTAAAACAGAAAAGGGAAGACAAAAAAATTTCACAATTATCTGAAGGATCATTCTGACCGTCAGCAGCTGTTGGACAATTCTTCCTGCAGTCTGAGCGTGTGTTGCTTAATCCATCCAGGGAGCTGGATGTTCTGTCTTTGTAAATGAAATTTGTCATAAAGTCAAAACATGCTTCTGCTCCAGATCTTGAGGGGTTTGAGAGGTATGTCTACATTCTGTGAATCCCCCAAAATGAATTCTCTGTCCTGATAACAGGCTGCAAAGCCAAACAAAAAGAGAAGCAACCCTCATTTGGGAAATCTCAGAAGTCAGCAGAGAGTGAACGAGATGGAGCTGGTTGGATGGAGGCCTTGAGAGGCATGAACTTGCATTGAACACTTTTTTAAATAATTAAAAAACAAACTTCTTGTTACACAAACAATTTAGGCTATTTATAGAAACATAAGAAAACATAGATAAACCCTAAGGGAGAAAATCTCCACGACCCTGCAACTGCTAACAGTTTTGAGGAAAGAGAGACAGAAAGGTCAGTGATGGCCAAGTGCCTGGATTCTGGGGTCCATCTGCTCAGTGCAAAACCCCACTTCTGCATTTACCTGTTAGCAGCCACAGGTGAATTATTTAGCCTCTCGGGCCCTCATCTATAAATTGGGGGTGACAGTACCTACTCCTGTGTGAATTAGAGAAGCTTATGTGGTACTGTGTCAGATAATACCCAGAAGTCAGTGATCACTCTAATAAGTTACTATTGTATCATATTTCTGGACATTTTCCTACATAATATATAGGAAATACAATGTATAATACATAAATTTCTATGAAAATAGGATTGTCCTATGTCATTTTGGAATGTTTTTACTCCTCTTAATGTTTTCATGGACTCTTATTTATAATAGCGGTTGCTTACAGTTGGGATAGGCCTGATGCTAAGTGTTTTACATAAATGATCACATTCAGTTCTCACAATAACTTGGTGGGGTGAGTGCAGTTATTACCATTTTACAGATGAGGAAACCAAAGCTAAACTATTCAAATAATTGAAGCTTGCTAAGGGTAGCAAACAGAGAAGTTAGAATGCCAGTCCAGACATCCTGGCTTTTAAACTTGTCCATGCTAGAACTCAAAGACCCGGGGTTTCTAAAGGACTTCTCAAAAGAGGCAGGTTTTGGTGTCTATCGTTTTTCCTTCCTGCACGCTGTGGCAAAGAGGACAGTGAGCACTAGAAACTCTTAATCCAGGTGGCAGGGTCTGGAGATAAAATGAATTTGCACCCATTTTTTTTTTAGCTCTTGACAGGTGTGCTCGTCAGGACTCCAGGCTGACGTGTGTCTAGGTAGCAGCTCTTCTTGGGCTAGATGGCATTTTCAAGTTTTGCTGTGGAATTCACTCTCTGATATGAAATGGGGTACAAGGCTTCACTTTTTCTGAGTGTATCTTATCCAGAAAGACTATCTCGAGATGGTTTTTCATCTTGTTTTCTAGAGCTTTTGACCTCTGGGCCACTGACCATAGCTTCCTCACTCTTCCCTTCCCATCCCTGCTAAGGGACCCCTGTTCCCAGATAATCCAGGACCAGGTCCAAGGCATCACCAGTTAGTTCACTTCATCAGTGAGTCTTTGTGGTTACCCTCCCTACATGAGGTGCTGCCCTGGACACCATGGGAATGGCAGAGGAGGGAGGCAGTGGTGAGACAGCAACCTCCTTCCGTGTAGAGCCAACGACGTGAAGTAGGCAGCAGGCTGCCAGCCACCAGTGTGGGCCCAGAGTGACTCCGTGGGAGAGTTTGGCTGCACTGTGCTGTGGGGGTCCCTGGCCACACCTTGACCAGGGGTGTGATAGGGTGATGGTGAACTTTTAAGGACTAACCCCTGATCTCTTGACTTAGGAGCAGCTCGGAGAGGAGAAAGGAGAAGTCCCGAGATGCCGCGAGGTGCCGGCGCAGCAAGGAGACAGAGGTCTTCTACGAGCTGGCCCATGAGCTGCCCCTGCCCCACAGCGTGAGCTCCCACCTGGACAAGGCCTCCATCATGCGCTTGGCCATCAGCTTCCTGAGAACACACAAGCTCCTGTCCTCAGGTGAGGGTGGTATGTCCCTGAGCTGGCACAGAGGCCGGCCTTGCCCACATGTTGCTACACACAGGAGCCCCAGGGTGACAGAGGTGTCAGATGTCAGGTGTCAGACACCCCACTCTGCAAATGCCCCCCCAGAGCATCGGTGCCCTTCTCCCTCATGTCAAACACCTCTCCAGGAGTGACCTATGTGAATACAGCTAAGGGAGGAGGGCAGGTCAGGACCCAGCAAATGTATGGGTACCTGGAAGTGATAGAGAAAGGGGAAGGGAGGACCAAGAGTGGCTTCCTTGACTTCCCCATTCTGTTGCATCTACCTGCAAAAATCACTTTTCCTGTCTTCCAGATAGACACAGTGGTGTGCCCATTCAGTCTGTTCCCTCTTTTTAGCCAGTTCAGCCAAGCAGATCATTTGGCCTCTCTGAACCTCGGTTTTCTCACCTGTAAAATGGGGTTAAACATGGTTACTGCACAGGGTGCCTGTGAGAATTAACTGGAACGATGGCCTGTCATTCCCACTGGGGAGCCTCTGGCCAATGACCACCTCTTGTGTCATCCTCCCTAGCAAACCCATAAACTCTCACCCTCCCAGTATCTCTGTAACTCATGGTTCACAGAATGTTCTTTTTTCTCAGAGAGTTACATTCTTCAAAAACCATTTCCTGTTGGTCCTGACCAGGAACGGGCAGCCCGAGAAGTTTTTCAGTTCCAGATCCTATGTGACCACCTCCTCTAGTCTGTCTGTCCTGTAAGGACACCGACCAGCATCCGAAGGGGTCAGTGTGAAGGAGGCAGTCAGGGAGGACAGGCCCTTTGGTGGTTCGTGAGTGTGGTACCTTGGAGTCGAGCTGGTTCTGCCACCCTATTACAAAGCAGCTCTTCTGGGAAAGAAGCCCCTAGCAGAGGGAATCCAGTGTGAGGCAGGGAGACCAGACCAGCCTGTGCTATTCTGGGCCCCAAGCACAGGAAGGATATGGGGGAAAGGCCTTCAGGGGAGAGAATGACGGCTCAGAGGGCCCAAGTGTTGGAGGGTGAGCCTATGTCGCAGGACTGAGTATGCACTCTCAGTCTCGGAAGAGAGCCAGCAGTGTGGGGGAGCGCTGAGGGGAGAGGCAGTCTCTACAAACAAAGCAAGGCCACGCAGACTCAGTCGCAGATGCTCCAGAAAGAAGGAACAATGAGCCAAAGCCAGCAAAGCTGGCATTGCCTGATAAAAGGAAGGCTCGTAGGGATGCCATTGAGAGACACTTGTGTCCCTCTTTCTTTTAAAGAGGCTTTTCTTCCCGGAAGCTGAGGACAGTGTCTGGTAGCGTGGGAATCATCTTACTATATACCCAGAGCAGGCAGGGGAGGATTTAATGACTAGGTGGAGACGCTTCCCCCCACCCCTCCTTTCCTTGCCGCGGTACCTGAAATTCTGCTGTTAGATTTTAATTCCTCTAGGCTAACCATTGCTTTCGTCATGACCACCCCTTCCTCTACCAACAGAGAGCCCTTGAGGGATATTTTACCAATCCTAGCATGTCTCTCTGACTGCATTTGGATTTGTTGTTTTTCTCCTTGTTTCGCAGTGAGGCCCAGGAAAGTTAAGGTTGCTCAAATTCACACACATTTAACACATGGTAAATCTGCACCTGGAATGCAGGTCCTTCTGAGAAAGGCAGATATGATATCCAGGAGGATTCTAGAAACCTGGTCAGACAAAGATGTGGACAAGGGCTGAGGGGCTTGGGGGAGGGAACCAAAGTCAAAGGGAGACACTTAGGAACTGATCAGGGCTCGCCCTGAGTGGTGGGTGCTAAGGGGGTCCTTACACATGAAGGGAGTTGTTCCTGTCTTCTCTCCTGGTGCAGGGACTTGTGTCTGTACTGGCCCCCACAGAAGCTAGTTGTCCTTCTCAGTAGCTCAGATATTGTCTCAGGGTCATAGGTTGGAGGCTGGGCGCTCTGCCTGCATGTGTACTGGTGTGCACCCTTGCATGCTGGAGACAGGACCAGAGTGGCCTCAGTGGGACGTCACACATCCTAGCTCAGAAGCTGTTGAGCCTTGTGGACACAAACTGCCTTCTGGCTGGGCTCAACCCTAGACTGACCAGAACCCTCAGCACATCAGCTCTGGGCCTCTCTGTCCCAAGGAAAGAAATGACAGAAAAGGATAAAAAGTTTCTACTTTGGACCATTCGATGTCCTTGAGGGAGAAACCCTCATGGAACAAGCACCACCGGAGGAGGAGCAGATGGCTTCTCAGCTCCCGCTTTTCTGCACGCCTTCTCCCAGCCTCCTGCCAGACATTCTCTGGATGGGTGTTGAAACTGTTTTCAGAAATTATATGTGAGACAGGCTCTTTTTCTTTCTAAATCATAACTTGCTTTTTAAATATTTGGCACATAATAAAAAGAAATACAGAATTGGTGAGAAGGTAGCCCTGCATTGGAATCTCTGGGTGAGATTCTGGGTGGAATCTCTGCCTTTTCTCTCTGCAACCTTGTGAACACTCCTCTCAGTGGGCCTTAGTTTCCTCATCTGCACAAAGGGAACAATGGTCCTTACCTGCAGTGTTGCTAGGGGACCAAGGTGATATATAAAAGGCCGTATCCTCTAGCCTGCTCAATAAGCTGTAACAGAAATAAAAAATTGGATGAACAAGTACATTGATTTCTAGTAAGAATAGGCTTCTGGTGAAATGATGTAAAAGAAACCCAGGGCAAACCCTTCCTATCCTCACATGCGCCTTTCAGCAGTTTCTGTCAACATGCAAAGTTGTCATGCTTTTCCAAGTCAAATCATTAGTTCATTATTTGAGCATTTTGATGAAGGTGAGTGAGCACTGATTTTGGCTCACTTTATAATAGGAAATAGCTGGTTGCATATCTCAGAGTTCAAAAGGCTAAAAAATACCAGGTCTGGCTTTAGAAAAGTTTCTTCTTTACTTAGTAACATGCTTCCCTTTGATTTTCACAGTAGGCTGTTGTGTGTGGGAATGTTGGAGAGGAAACCTTAATGTTGAGAAATTCGGGCTGTGGGTCGGGGCCACCGATCAAGATTCGTATCACAGGAAGCAAACTGAAACAATAGCTTTATGATATTCGCTCCACGCTGGGCTGAGGACAGAACACTCTGGCGGGAACACTAGTGAAAATACCACCTGATTGTCTTAAATCCTCTTTCAAGATGAGCCCCACAAGCTAGGACCGAAGGAGGTCACTTCTACATTCTGAGGGCGTTAAACAACAGTGAATACACAAAATAGGCTCTTCCCACTCTAAAATTGATTTGGGGCTTCCTCAAACTTGAACATGGTGACATCAAATTCATTCTCAGTAGAGCTGAGATCAACACAAAGCAGGTTTCTAAAGAGAACCATCCAATTAATTAATTAATTTATTTATTTATTTATGGTACTGGGGATTGAATCCAGGGGCACTCGACCACTGAGTCACATCCCCAGCTCTATTTTGTATTTTATTTAGAGAAAGGGTCTCACTGAGTTGCTTAGGCCCTTGCTAAGTTGCTGAGGCTGCTTTGAACTCTCGATCCTCCTGCCTCAGCCTCCCAAGTGTTGGGATTACAGGCGTGTGCCACCGTGCCCGGCAAGAACCATCCAATTTATTTTTGATTTTTTGGTCTTTGCTTAGTGAAGATGTAGTCTTAACTGGAGATTATGATTTCCCAGTCTCTAGACCACTAAGGGAAAGACATTAAAATGTGGAACATGTCATTTCAACCAAGTAACCATGACCTTTCCATGCAGGAAAAGTAGGATAGAGAGAGCAAAACTGGAGGCTCCTGGTGCCCTCATATGCCCCACTTTCAGACTTGTTTTCCCTGGCTTTCACCCCTACATTTTACAGCCCCACCCACTCCAAATCAAGGCCTTTTTCTGTCCTGTTTGGAAGGAGGCCAGTGAGCTGATTCATGTGAGGATGTTAATGGCAGAGAACAGCTAACGTACATTCTCTTCTAGAAATACTGACCTTGTTCAGATCATTCCTTTAACTTAAACCAAAGAAGTCTGTTCGGTCTCTAGGTATTTGCTGTACCCAGCCCTGTGCTGGGCAATGCAGAGGGAAGATAGGATAAACAGATATGTAAAGAACAAGTACTTGAATCTCCAGGGGTGGACTTCCAGGACTCATTGGAGCCCAGTGAGATCAGGTGGGATACACACCTTCTGTCAAAGGTATGGATGGCCCAAACCTGTCTATGTTAGTGCTTATGGAATAGCAGATGATCCGGCAGGTGATTTCCTTGTGCCTTGATTGGCACTGCATTTATAATCGGCACACCCAGGACAAGCTGGGGACAGTGATGGTTCTATGTGCTGGGAGGGTTAGAGGAGAGAAACCAGTTTAGGCAAAACCTTTGAAAGGAAAGGGCCTGCAAAGATAACTGAGTGCCAAGAACATCTGAAGGAGGAAGGCCGTACCAGAACAGTTTTAAGAATGGTCAAAGCAGTCCTGGAACTTCCCCGAGTAGGAAACCCAGAGGAAAAGTGACCCCCGTGGGGCAAGATTGTAGCCAGCACTCTGACCACAGCACCACTGGGACAGCCTGGTCTCAGAGACCAAGGTAGGAGGTGTTGGCTCTGCCACCCTGTCCCACTCACCCCAGAGGCCTGACTCCCTTGGTGTCCCTCCCCACATGGGCGGGGCTGCCTGAAGGAAATGAGCGGTGCTCCGGAAAAAGTGCTCCGAAACCTCAGCCTGCACATATCCTGGCTGCGGGGAGGCATCAAAGCCTGTTTACCGGGGCTATTTTTAGCATTAAAGAATCTTGTGCTCCCCTGGCGGGCAGAGCATGCTCCCTCACAGCAGAGCACCTCTTACACTACTGTCCCCAAAGGGTCCTGGGAAGCAAGTCACTGAGACCTAGGACCCAAGACCATTTAAAGAACCAGTTGGTACCTGCGGTGGGCTCCTTACTTACCCTGCACTGCGGGCTTCTTCTTCACTGTTGTGTCACGTCATAGCTGTCTTTGTCTTCGCCACCAGTCTGTTGATTCTTCAAAGGACAGGTCTCTTAGTCTCTTAGTAGTCCTGATTCTCCTGAGGACAGGACGGAGTGCATAGTGACACTTGTAGACAGATGACTTTGTGCCTAGCATGGGGCAGACTTACGAAAGTTCAGTAACAAGCTCGTCTTTCCTCATGCCTGACATTTACTAGGATATTCTTGTTGCATCAGGGAAGACCTGATGTTCATGGACAAAGGCAGAGGGGTCTTGCAGAAAAAATGACAGGAGCCTCCTGGCCCTCGGGGAAGGGTCTGCTTGTCGGCTCCAGGCTGGGAGTGACCCAGCCAGGTTCCCTCAGAAGCTCCTGGGAGGAAGAGCAGGTGCCAGGAGAGCAAACAGTTCCACAGAAGGAAGAGGCCCCGCCCAAGGCCTGTTGCCCCAGGGTCCCTCCGCCCCCACCCAGGGCCAGCCTGCTGGCTTCCTGGCCCTCCAGCCATTTGTGAGTTCAGTTCCAAGATGTTGTGTTTCCCTTCTTGGCCCCAGAGCACCCTCTCCTCCTTCCCTTCGAAGGACAGGAGACCACTGCTGAAGCCAATTTCGCCACCTCCTGGAGACAAGTGCACGGGGCATGATAGAGACCAGCCTGGCTGCAGTGGAACTGTTAAAAACAGGAAATTTTAAGCAGAACTATTTCCTCTGAGCCTAGTTAGCCCAAATAAGTTGTCTTGGGATTACTCCAGATTTTGAAGTCAGTATTACCACTGAGATCAAAGAAATTGAAGAGAAAATATCTTCTCTATAGGCCAGAAAACACAGGGCTGGCCTCTGGCAGTCTGGAGAAGGCGGCCATCTATCAGGTGTGACTTCAGTGTGCTAAAAGCCTCTCCTCACTCATTCCCCACATCAATCACCCCTGCCAACACTGGCTGGGTTTCCCCACATCGGGTCACTTGCAGGGCCTGGAGCTGGGGCGATGGCCCTCAGTGTGTGGTCCTGGAGCACAGCATTGTCATCATCTGGGAAGTTGGTAGTGAAACACACTCCCAGGCCCATCTGAGACCACTGAATCAGGAGCCCTGGGTATGGGGCCCCTTGGGGTCAGCCTGAGAGGTGTGAGACCTCCTCAGTCTTAGAGGGCTGTGCACTTGGAAGGGCCTTGAGATTGGCTTAATTTTTTAACATGATGTCCCACATTTTACTTTGCACTGGGCCTCACAAATTATGTAGCAGCCTGGGGCCAGAAATCTTTGTTTCAGCCAGCTCTGCTGGTGGTTCTGAGTGTGTGCACTGAGTTACATCACCATCCCTCCTAATGAATGTGACCCAGGAGAACTACAACTGCAGCTGCATCCCTCACTCCTGGAACATGGGCGCATCCTCATTGGTCCAGTCAACGAGTTAGCTGGCAAAGGACGGAAGTGTTGGCAGAGACGCTGAGCAGGGGCTAGGTATACATATGTGTGTGGTGCAGGGACGTTCTTGTGTGGCCTCCCTCCATGGGCTGGCTGCCTGAACTGGGGTATGAACAGGAGGCATTCTCCCCATTGTGTCCCATCGATCCGGCAAATAGAGGGAAGGCCACCAGGATAATTAATGCCCTGTAGAGCACAGCTCTTGCCTCAGAAGGCAGACTCTCCTTTTGCAGTCCCTACTCCATTCCCCTGCAGAAATGGCAGCATCTGGAACTCTGGTATGTTCTCTGATCATGTGTCCTAAAAGATAGTTGGTCCTCAGTGGTACCACTGTAGTCCCTTGAGAGGAACTTCTCCTAATTTGGATCTGTTCTTCTTGAGCTTACATTTAAGAGCTTAGAGAAAGAGATAAAAGACATTTAAATAAATCCGTTGCCTTGCAGAAAGGCCCTTGGTCAGCACCGCACAGCAGAGATGTGTTCCTTGCCAAGTGGCTCGTAAATCTAATTGCATTTCACACTCCTTTAAAGAGTCTCCATTTGAAAGACTTCTTTTAGTTAAGTGAGTATTAACTATTACCCGTGACAAATTACTCTCTAATCCTCTTGTTCCATAAATCAAGTGAGGCATACTTGGTTTTGCTTGTACTAGAGGAGTATAAATTTTTATATGTATATGTTTGCAATTAAACAATGAACTAGGAGAAGGGTAGCTGAAACAAAGTCTGCTGTCCCAGGATAACAAAAAAGAGCTTGGGGCTGAGAAGGGTTTTGGTCTGGGACGAGGGCTGAGTAGCAGAAGTATCCTTGACAGGCCAGGGAACGCAAAGTGGATGATATAGGGCAGATGATTTCCCAGGCTGCCCCCAGCATGTGCTCCTACACTCTGTTTGATACCTCAAGCTTCACTCTTTCCAAGCCATTCTGCATGCGATGGCCACATTCATCTCCTTAAAGCAATGCTTTGATTTGCCACTTCTCTGCCCCTTTGACGGGAAGGTGAGACCCTCTGGGACACTGGACTTATCTCACCAGCCCAATCTCTGAGACTGGGACATGGATCCTCCTTTTCATCCAGATGGGCCTCTTCTCCATCCTGGGAGGGAACTTGTTCTGTTTTTCTGTGTCCACCCAACCCTGTCTAGCTCAGAAAGCCCTTCTCTTTTCATTGTACAGAATCAAACCTCTCTCTTTCATGAGTCTCCTCAAATCCCCTTCTGTGGAACACTTGTCTCTTGTCTCCCAGAAGCAACCCCCTCCTCCTCTCAACCCTAGAGCACTAATTACACCCCTCCTTGGGCACCCAGCTATGACACCCTTGAATTTTTATTTAGCTTGTATCTCTGTGTGCTATTTATTCCCCATCTAACTTTGAGCCATTTGAGGATGTTGGTGGCATTTTAGAGGGAGAAGATGGGAGAAAGGTTCACGATTGTGGATACCATATTAGGCATTTTACATACTTATTTCATTCTTAGAAATTCAAAGAGATGGAAATTATTATCTCCATTCTGCTGATGAGGAAACTGATGTTCAAAGAGGTTGTTATTTGCTCAAAGACATAGCCTAATAGGAGGCTGATCTAGTAATAGAAACTGATTTGACTCCAAAGCCTATAATGGTTGAATGTGACTCCTGGATTCAGCTTCTGGGACTTGCCAGCTTCCCAACCTTGGGCAAACAGCTTAACCTTTCTAAATCACATGTGTAAAATGAGATCAAGAAAAGTACCTGCCTCATCCTTCACTTCAAAGACTATCTAGAATGCTATCTAATAGGTAATAATAATGCATATCTAATCTGTAATAATTGCTCAATATATATCAGCAGCTAAAATTTCTGCTCCTACTGCTCTGACTGCTGTTGTGTCTATGGCTGTTGCCCTGGCCATCACTACTAGTGCTCCAGGTGTCGTTACAGCACACTGTCTCTAAGCCCCCAGCAGACTGTGCTGGATACTGTTGCTCCTACCATGCCTGCTGCTTTGGCATGTGGCAGACACTTGGGTGACCAGTTGGCAGGTGTGTGTTTCCAGAAGAGCCCACCTGATGTCCTTGAGCCATCCCAGCAGACATTCATCATATCTATTTCAACATCCCATTCATTCTTTTTCCAGTTTGCTCTGAAAATGAATCTGAAGCTGAGGCTGACCAGCAGATGGATAATTTGTACCTGAAAGCCTTGGAGGGCTTCATTGCTGTAGTGACCCAAGATGGTGACATGATCTTTCTATCAGAAAACATCAGCAAGTTCATGGGACTCACACAGGTGACAGACATACTCCTCTACCTCTCTCCTAAAGGGAAAACATTTCTATCTGGGCTATAAATGAGTGGAAGCTGTAGGTCACAATATTGCTTGACCTTTCCCTGTACACGCCCATTCGATGCTCCTTGCCTCGGGCCACGAACCCCAGGAACACATTCCCACCCCCTGGCCTTGGGTTTGGTATTGCCAGTGGCCATGTTGTTGGGCGGCGCTCTCCCTGCCACCTTCAGTGGTCCTCTTCTAGTCTATCCGTGAGTCTATGGACCTAACACTGACCTGGGGTAGCAAGAAGAATTACTTGATGCCATCTCTCCCCTGCCCCCAAACCTGCATGGTGGCTCAGCTTCCTCTTGGAGCCTTTCACTTCAGTGTTGGGAATAATGAAACCTAACCTTGTTTTCAAAACAGGTAGAGCTAACAGGACACAGCATCTTTGACTTTACTCATCCCTGTGACCATGAGGAGATCCGTGAGAACCTGACTCTCAAAACCGGTAAAGTGTTCCTTCTTGTCCTCCCTGGGAGGGGACCTGCCTTCCCTTTGTCTATAAGCAGAGGAGAGGTGGTTCACAGCCACAATTATGCCAGAAAAAAAGCTGACATCCATCCTAACCCCCAGCTGGCCCAACCCACTATATAGACCAGTAGCCTGTGAGATGAGGCAAAGGGCCCTGAAAGGATCCAATACTCAGAAATACTCCACCAAATCTCACATTTCCAGGTCCCTCTTTTGGGTTAGGATGCTATCTCTAGGTTTCATCAACTAAGAATCAAGCATATCTGCCAAATGACACCACCCAAACCAATAAGCTCACCTGTGCCAAGGTGCCCAGAAGAGCTATTACACTTGTCTCTTGCCGTGTAACAAACTACCCCAAATATGGGCTTTAACAGTCACTGTGCTCTCATGTTTGCGGTTCTGTGGGCGGGTCTCCTGCTCCACGTCATGTCAGCTGGGTGCAGTCATGGGGGCTGGACTAGGCTGGGTTGATTGATCAAGGTGGCTCACCCACAGGTGTGGGACCTGTGGCAGTTGACTGGCAAGGTAGGTGACTGGACCTCTCTCTCCCACTCCATGGCTCTCAGGGCGTCTCCCTCTCCACCTGAAGTCTTCAGGGTGGCCATCTTACATGGCAGCTCACAGCTTCCAAAAGAGCAAAAGTAGAAGGTCGAGTCCTGAAAGTGGCACAGAAGCACTACTGCCCCATTTTGCTGGTTAGAGCAAGGTACAGACAGTCCTGATATGGCATGGGAGGAACCTACATAGGGCCATGAGTGTTAGGAGGCCTGGCTCACTGGGGCCACCATTGGAGACTAACTACCACAGGAGCCACAGAATGAACCTGGCCCTCTGGTGATAAGACACAGGGCAGAAGAAACTTTCAAAGGTCTAGTATTCTGGACTCTGTCTATGGGGGTATCTAGTAGATACCAGTGGACACAAGGATCCTCACAGGCAGAAGCACTTCACAAGGACAGTAAAGCTTCATTGTTATAACTGGACATTCAAGAAAAGGCATGAATGTTGTCAAGAGGACTGAAGCTTTGGGCAGCAGTAGGGTTCAGTGTCCATCGAGATCCCTTTTGAACCTGAGAATCTACTGCTGGTCTGGGCAGACTGCCTACATCTAGACATCCTCTTTAATGTCTGTCACCTGCCATTGCTATGGGTGTGTCCCTGTCTAACCTGAATAACAGAGGCAGTGATGGCAAACCTGCAAGGTTTTGCTCTTCTTGCCCCACTTGCTGCAGAAGGGATACTTGACTGACTCACCAGCCTTGTCAGATTGCCTGCAATGCTCAGCTGGCCCTGCAGAGGGCAGGATCACAACAGCCTCTCCTTCCACTGCCACCCCTGACCTATCACCCAGCCCCTCTGTTCCCACCTTAAGGCCTCCAGGACACAGGTTGGGAGCATCCTGTGGCTGCTCAAGGTCTTGTCTGTGCTGCTGAGAAAGTCTAGGCTGTATGGAACCGTCAGCTCTGTGGGGGCAGGACTGTCTCTCTTCTCTACTCCAGAAACCCATTGGCCCCTGGGTTCCTGGTCTCAGTTCAACCACTGATGGTAATCTCAGTTTGACTCTGTGACCTGAACTAAGTGCCTCACTTCTATGTTCCTCAGAGTTTTTCTTTTAAAACTGACAGTGTTAGATAAGACCAGGTCTAGGACCTTCCAGTTCTCAAGTGCTATGACTCACAGTCAAGTGACCTCTACTTTTCTGAGTAGAACTTTAGATCTCTTGATTCACAGTTGGGGACTTGGGATCAGTCAAACTTGGTGAGTCAGCAAATTCTCACTGAAGTTACCGACCTGTGGGTAGACATGCTCTGGAAGCAAGGGGTTAGTATGAGTTCCTAGAGGAAGATAAGACATGAGGCAGATTGTGGAAGGCTTTGAAGGCCAGTGAAGGCCCTTGAACTTTATCCTGCAGACAGTGGGTAGATCTTGAAAGTTTTGGAGCTCGGGTGGGGTGATCTTATTAGAAGTATGTTTAGAAAAAAAAATCAAATATCAGAATGAGAAAAATTCAGAAGTTAATAGATTAGGAGTCCAGATCATAACCCAAGCAAACAGTCATAAATGAGTTTCTCCAGCCCCCTCAACCCTAACTCCTGGTGGTGGGTCCCAGCCCCAAGAGAGGTTTATCACATTATATGCAAACCCTACCTATAAAAATTAAAATTGTAAGAAGCATAGAGATGGTTTTATTATGGTGGAGGAATATTCTCTCTTTAAAACAACAACAAAGATTCGCCATTTGGTCTGTTCCTAGTGGGCTCCCCAAAGGATGCATTCAGTTCAAGGGTGCCTCACAATTCATTTGACACACAGTTCTTCAGGAATGTGTCAATCAAATAAATTAAGGTCCTCTGGAGGTGGAGGTGCAGAGGCTGGTGTCTTTGCCTGGAGGGAGGGATGTGGCTATTTTAAGCAAGGCTCTAGATTTTTCTGTGATGTTGGGCAGAGGGAAGGAGTGTGCCCAGGATGTGGGCAATAGACATCATTTAGATGGAGACAAGAAAGATTTGGCTGGCCCTGCATTTACCACTCTGTTTTACAAAAAAGAAGGAGAAGGAAGGAAGGAAGAAGGGAGGGAGGGAGGAAGGGAAGGAAGAGAGGGAGGGAGGGAAAGAAAATAAATGGGCAGACTATTTGGAAATTATGAGGAAGGAGACTTTGCTTTTGGTCTTAGTGATTTATTTAATTTTGACCAAGAGAGAATATGTCCCCATCTTCAAAGTGGACTTGCTCACCCAGTCCCAGAAGAGTTAGACCAGAGGTCTCTTGAGTTTTGATATGTCACTTTAGAGAAAAAGCTAGTAGCATATCATCCTGCATGTAGCTATTACAGGTTGTCAGTGGGATGCTGGGGTGTTCCAGTTCCTGAGAGGTTTTAAAGAAAGGATAGAAGTGTCTTGAGGAAAGTCCTATGTTAAGAGACATATACCCTTGGACTGTCCGTGTCCCTCCCAGCTGAACCCTAGACTTCCTGCTGGAGCCTGCCCCACAAGTCTGCTGAGACTATGGACATAGTCACTCATTGCCTCTCTGATGTCATGTGACAGTTGACTGTGTGCTAGGTGTAGTGGGATGTCAAATGATGGGACAGCTCCTCCCTTCCAGGGGTTCATGCTCCAGTTGAGGAGACAGACTGGAGATGAAAGAGCATTAGGCCATGATGGAGCTCAGTGGCCATGGTGGGCTGCAGGTGCTACAAGTACAGATACTTGGGAGATAGGAAAAAAAGAGTTGCCAAGAAAAATGACAGCTGGGCCTTTTGGTAATGGAAATGGAAAACTAAGCCACCATTGCCCTGTTCTTCTCCATTCAGGTTCTGGTTTTGGGAAGAAAAGCAAAGACATGTCCACAGAGCGAGACTTCTTCATGAGGATGAAGTGCACGGTCACCAACCGAGGCCGAACTGTCAACCTTAAGTCAGCCACCTGGAAGGTAGGCACCACCAGCCTGGGTTGGAGTCCTGGGTGTGGGCAGGGGTTGATGGTTAAGACCTGTGCTCCACTCCAGACTCTCGGCCCCACGTCTGACCTCTGTTGCTGGTCCCCAGGTCTTGCACTGCACTGGCCAGGTGAAAGTCTACAACAGCTGTCCTCCTCACGGTAGTCTCTGCGGCTACAAGGAACCTCTGCTGTCCTGCCTCATTGTCATGTGTGAACCCATCCAGCACCCATCCCACATGGACATCCCCCTGGACAGCAAGACCTTCCTAAGCCGCCACAGCATGGACATGAAGTTCACCTACTGCGATGACAGGTGTGGTGTGTGTACTGTGGGAAGGGGCGGGACTTACCTGTGTGTTTGTGGTTCTACCTATAGAGGAGGGATGGGAAGGGGGTGTAAACAATGTATTGCTGGGTGCAAGTCTGTGGGCCTGTGTTGCATTTCATTCCGTCAGTACTCCTCAGAGCTTCCTGGCACCATATTTGATAGTCTCCTATGGACACAGCCTCAGGATTCTTCTGCGGAGTTGTTCTGGAATGTGGCTTGTCATCATTGTGGTGTGCACATATTTGTCCACGTAGATGTCAGGCTTCTGAGGAAATCTCCAAGGCAATCTTCTGCTCCAGAAGAAAAGAATCAGGAGATTTCTATTAGTACTCTCAATTCAGAGGCCAGCCAGGGGCTTCAGGTTCTGGCCCTTGAAGCTGACTGGCTGGCTTCCCCTCATTCTCTTGCATGACTGACTGAGTTTTCCCTCTGCCCTTGCCCCTCCTGTGTGTAGCTGCCACCCTCTAGCCTAGTTTTGAAGGCTTTTAGATTAAAGGAGCTAAGCCAGATTCTTAGCCCAATTCCAGGCCCGATGAAATTCTCTCAGGGGCACCATAGTGGCTAAGAGCATGGAATCAGGCTGGATGGCCTCTGTTCATATTTAGTGGTAGCTCTTATTCTAAGCTTTACTGGAGTTGTTAAGAGATCATCTAAGACTGCACAGGGAAGCTGTGTCCTCTCTAGTTCCCACCCCAAGCTGAGGGTTAGCAGAGTGGAGAAAAGGCCAGGGTCATCATGGGAGTGGGTGTCTGAACCCTACCATAGCTCCTAACTTCCCCCTGTCCTGCCTCTGTGACTGTGAGGCCTGGTGGTCAGGAGGTGAAGGAGGAGGACAGGAAGGACAGATCTGATTGGCAGTGGCCTGGAGAAGGGAAGGAGAAGCCTGGAGAAGGGCCTACCCCCCGGGGGCCTGGGGTAGGCCTAGGTCAAGTGAATGCTGCTGCATCATGCTGACTATTGTACCCCAGAAGTATCCTCTAGGGAAGAGCTCCCTCAGTCGGACCTCAGCTTTCTGCAGTATCCAGAAGCAACATTTTACTACCCAAACTCTCTACCACTCCCTGAAATGGAGATATGTTCCCAGCCTATTCCAAGGGGTCATTGTAGGATGAGGTGACATGGAAGCACTTGGGAAAGTATAGCACCCTAATATACACGAGGCTTCTTGTTATTGCCTGTGTCTCACTTCTGTCCTCCAGAGCAAAATCTCCCCCATTAAATTCAAGGAGACATGATCACTTCTGAAGGCTGAGGCCTTGCAGAGGAAGGAGAGACCACCAGCAAAAGACTGTCACATGTTCCCCACCAGCAGGAAAGTGCCAACCCCAGGAGGGGAGCCCCTACCCAGCCTCCCCACCTTTCTTTCATCAGCTGGGCAGCCCAGGGCATCTGTTTTCTTCACAGGCGTGGCCCTGCTTTCCAGATTAGGCAGAGTTTTTCTCCTCTGATTCTGACTTGGTATTGGTTGTTGGCTCCTTCTTGAGATTGGCCTCCACTTGTAGCATAATTTCAGAACATTTGTAAAAGCATCCTTGAGGCATTCCTGTATCCTCAGTTCTTACCATAATTGAACCAGGACTTAAGCTCCGGGAGGTAATAGGTAGTTAAATAAGTAGAAAAAGGTGCTCCAACCTCGTCGGGAGAAATAGTTGTGTCTGAAGGTGTTTAGTCAGCTTTTTCGCTGCTGTGACTCAAAGGATCTTACCAGTACATTTGTAGAGGAGAAGAGGTTTATTTGAGGGCTCACAGTTTCAGAGGTCCTAGTTTTAGTCCATAGAAGGCCAGCTCCATTCCTCGGGGCTTGAGGTGAGGAGAGGGTGGCAGAGGGAAGCAACTCACATCAAGGTGATCAGGAAGCAGAGAGAGACTCCACTCTCCAGATACAAAATATATACCCCATAGCCACGCCCCAACTCCCACCTCCTCCAGCCACACCCTACCACTTCAGTTAATCCCATCAGGGATTAATCCGCTGGTTGGGTTAAGACTCTCACAACCCAATCATTTCTCCTCTGAACCTTCCTGCATCGTCTCACATGTGAGCTTTTGGGGGACCCCTCACATCCAAACCATAACAGAAGCCTTTTGTCCTGGAATGTCATCAGAGTCAGCATTTATTGATAGTGTTGCTGCTCTTACTGTTGTGATGACAATGATGTTGACGATAATAATGGTTGGAGAGAAAGACTGCTCCAAAGGCAGGCATGAGAGGAACCACGCTCTGCGTTAGGGTGTTCATCAGATGCAGTCCTTGTATCGAAGAAGTGAACCTTCTAAGCAGAAGACAGGGCCATGACATGCACCCCTCGCAGTGGTCTTCTGAGTTGACATGGGAGGTTCCAGTACACGGACCACATGTCACTGCTTTGAGGTGAAGTGCTCAGGATGCCTTAGCCATGTAGCCTAGGAGCAACCATAGAGCTGGAGACGAAGTACCCTGGAGGTGGCCCTCGTAAGTGAAGCACTGACATCGTGTGGCTCCACAGTGCAGGGAAAACCCTACTGTTCTAGAAAACAAGCTGCCATCCCTAGATGATAACAAAAAGAATTAAAAAAAAAAAAAAAAAGCTCAAGACTACGATTCTTGGTAAAGTGAGAAAAAAAAATCTCTTAGAAAGGATAAGTCAGTGTTAATCCATTATTCCTTATCTAGGTTTGAATGAGTTTCAGGTAATTTTCTTAAAGCACTAACCTTTGGATAAAAGAGGGAGCAAAACACAAGAAATTGGGTGCCTAAAACTGTTGAAGAGAAAAGATACCCAGAAAGGGGAGAGACACCATGCCAGGCATCTCAGTTTGGTTGAGGACTGGTGGGCAGAAGAGATGCTGGCTTAAAGGAACCTGTCATTTAGGGCTTGTGACTCATAGTGTGGAGGGAGATGTCGCTATAAGTTCTGTAGGGCGCTTTGCATTTTCAGCAAAATCTTGCCTTTCAAGGAACCTAATTACGTGGCCTCGACTCTGAATTCAGTGGTGCTGGAAAGATGAGCGGAGAAGCTTGTAAACACACGGAGTGCTGCGCCCCACAGAAGCTGTGTTTAACCGATTAGCAGATTAGTCAACAAGGGCACAGATAAGGCTTGGACAGTTTATGAAGTGACTATTTTAAGTGCTTAATCCCTGAGTGTTATTTCTCAATTTCTTTGATGAGAACTTGGGTTTTGTTGTTGTTGTTGTTTGTTTGTTTTTCCAGTAGCTTGTTTCGTTTTCACTCTTTGCGTTGAGATAGAAGTGCATGCATGTGCGCGCGCACACGCGTGCTCACACTTACACTCACCCTTCTGAGACAGATGTTCAAAAAAACAGCACCTACATATGATAGTTAAGGGGGACCAGGGCTCCATTTGCATCAGGGAATTAACTCAGTTTAATGACCTCCGACAGAAGGGGCTATGATTTCCCACAAAGGGAATTTTTCCCCATAAGGAAAGTGAACAAGACAGCTGGAGCTGGGGCTCAGTGGTGGAGCACTTGCCTCGCACGTGTAAGGTACAGGGTTTGATCCTCAGCACCACATAAAAATAAATAAATAAAGATATTGTGTCCATCTACAGCTGGAAAATATTTTTAAAAAGAAAGTGAATAAGAATCTGAAGAAAGTCAAGCAATTAGAATCCACAGAATCACTTTGAAGCAGTTTGACCTTTACCTAGATATAATGAGACCATAGATACAAACAAACCAAAAGAAAAGGGTCAAATAGAAAAAGAAAAGAGAGAACAGAGAGGAGAAGGGGAGAAAATGAAACAAAAAAAGGTTTCCAAAATTAATTGGACTGCAATCGCCTGTTCTGAAACATCTGCAATTGAACAAAAGCATGTAGATGGTTCAAAGTGCTTTTGTCCTCCCCTTAATAAAGAGTTAGAGAACCATAGGAAGTCTTGCATTAATTATTAGAGACATAGCAAATATTTTTAAAAGTCTAAAACAAATTATATGTCAGTCACATTTACATATTCAGGTTAATACCTCTTATCTGAAGTACATGAGACCAAAAGTATTTCAGATTTCGGAGTCTTTTAGATTTTGGAATATTTGCATAAACTTTAATGGTTGAGCATTCCTAACCTGAAAATCCAAAATGTTCTTAAATCTGAATCTTTCTGAATATCATGTTGTCACATTTTGGATTTCAGATTTTCTGATTAAGGACACGCTATCTATTTGTGATCAATTGCTCTTAACAAGGGGACGAAAGTTGCATAATGAACTGTGGAAAAATAATGTCTTGATTGTCAGTGTAATTGAAGATCTTCACTCATGACTCAAACTTAAATGTTATGCTCTTTCCCAAAATACTGAGTAACCAATTCATGAACTGCCATATTGAGCACCTACTATGCATCTAATCCTGTGCCAGAGACTGTTATAGCCAAGAAGTAATAGAGATTATTCCTGATCTCCAAGAGTTTAGAGTTTGAGAGATAAGCAACTTAATGAAACCACAGTGATAGGTACAAAATGAATCATCCCATTCACCTGAAAGGAAGGCAAAAATTGTTTCCAAGTAGTTTAAACTGCACTAGCTTCTTAAATTCATGTGGAGGTGCCATCTAGTGGCAAAAGAGAGTAACTGTGAAGGAAGCTAAGCCACTCATCGAGGAGACTGGAGCAAAGTCTACCCTACTGTGATTTTGTGAGTTCTATGAGTCCTCCTGTATCTTAGAAATAAATTATAAAACTGAATTATGTAGAAAGGATCCAGGATCACTGGGAGGATAAGTATAAAAGTTATTGTAAAAATTTCAAATTAATAAAGAGGGTCTTTTAGTCTTTATGGATAGAGAATTTGAGGGCAACCCTGTTTTGTCAATGGATTAAGTTCATATTAAATGTAATAAAACCAGGAGTCACAGTCGAAAAAGTTCAGATGACTGCATTCTAAATCCTGTGGATTTGGATAAGTCTCATGATAAATTCATTTTATACAAAGTCAGGAATAATGAAGATGGCAAAAGTGAGGGAAAAATAGAGGATCATAGAAGAATATCAATAAAAAAACTTTAAGAAGCCCTGAGTTGTGAAATCCACATATATCAAGACAGCTGGAAAGTAGTTTGAAGACTGAGAATAAAATAACCTGACTTAGAGCAACTTAAGAGTAAAAGGTTATATTCTGTCATTGTTTAGAGAGTACGTTCAGTAAATTATTTTGCTACTTTTTAGAGGGTAGGTGCCATATTAAATTCAAGATGATCGTTCAAAGTAATACATGTATTTTATTTTCCTATGTAGTCTCTTCTAAATATTTTTGCGTTCTTAGCTGTCGTCTGCACATCTGAAGAGTGCAGTGTGCTTCTTTAGGCCTGCGGCAGAGGGAATATCAGATGCTCTCCATGTGCATCTGCACCTGCTCAGCTGCCATTCTGGAACTAGCAGAGTTTGCTAAGAAATGCTTTTATATTATTCCTTCTCATCCAGGCAGCATGAAACACTCCCTGGAAGAGACAACTCTATACATTCTCTTTGTAAGTTATCTCAAAGTTTAATAGACCTCCCAATTAAAAAATGATTCCTTTTGTATGATCTGCTTCTCACTTTTTATAGTTCAAGGCAAATTTCCTCTTACTGCTCATGAGTTTTGGGGTAGTGACAGATAACCATGGCATTTGTCAGCACTCAGGGCAGGATCAGTCCTGGATTAAGCCAGGGCTACTTCCCTGTGTATAAATTCACCCCATGTCACCCCCTGGGACACACCACACTGACATAATAAAGAAAAACTGACTTTCCATTGACTGTATAGAATTCATATAACTGGGCAATATTGGAGGAAAACAAAAGGTTTAGGACTGTCATTTAAAGCAAACAAAATCTGGGTGAAACAATACAAACAGGCTTTGAAATTGGAGTTAAGAAATAATCTAGATATTACTAAGGAAAAGCAGTGTCAATGCTTGTAAGTGTGTATAGAAATGAAATGGTGGCATCAAGCGTTTCCAGAAGGCTGGAAGGATAGCACGGACTTTAATATCAATATTTATTAGCAAATGCATTTATTAGCAAATGCATCAGTATTTATTAGCAATGCACTTTGGTTACAAAGTGTTTAAAACTGCTGTCCTCTTAAAGAGTGCAAACACTCTAGTCATCTTGTTTACATGCTTAGCAGAGCCTTCCCAGGTGTAGGGAGCAGAGGTAAAAGCTGGCAGTGGCATCTGAAGCCAAGTAGCTTGACTGCCATACCACATGGACAGACCATGGCGGTCACAGGCTGAGGAGAACGAGCCCTATGAGCCTGTGGCTGGACTTCTTCTGCCTCTTGGGGTGAGGGCACCCAGAAAATAATTTCCTCCCTCTCCCTCAGCTACAGGTAGTCCATTTTGAACTGAGCTTCTGGACATTTTTAAGGATAAAGCGCAGTTGAGGGACCGTGAATGACTCGGTTCACACTTACAGGCACTTCTCACTCTGAAGTCCAAGGCCCAGAGGCCTGGCCCACCCGTTTGCTTGGGTAACACTAACTTTGGAACTGAACGGCCCTTTTGGCTCTGCATTTTCTATTTTCTTTTCTTTCCTCTGCCTCCATGCGGCTGTTTGCCTTTGTCTACTCTCCCCTCACTTGGTCTTTGGTCTACCTCTTTTCCACTTTATGATGAAGAGTGCTCGCTGTCCTCATTGTTGAAATTGAGGGAATTAAGTCCTTAGAGCTGTTTCTTCTTAAAATACAGCAATCCTACTGAGTCGACTTTGAAATTTGTGGATGAACCCAAACTGGTTTTTTTCCCAGTGAGTTAAGCATCCTTAATTAGGAAGAAAACGTTTCCCCTGCCCTGATGGAGAGAGTGATGAAACTGTTATCACAGCCCAGCTCTGGTGGGGTGTCCAGAGCCCCGGGAAACAAGCGGGGAAGGCTCTTGTGTGCTGGAGTAGCCAACCCTATAAACAAGCTTATTAAACAAGTTCATCAACCTCCCCACCGGCGTCGACGTGCCTGCAGAAGGGGGCAAATGACCATTAGCTTTAAGTTGGGGTTTCCTGGCTTTGTGAAGTCTGACAACTCGAATGTTCTTCAATTGTGTTTGGGAGATGTGCATTTCCCAGTTTTTACAGTAGTCTGTTTAAAGGAATGAAGAAAGAGACATTAAATATTTATTTTAGTTGACAAGATAAATGAAAGCTGCTCAGGGAAGATATCTGGCAATTCTGAAATCTAGGTTTGTTTGTCCACTTCTAAAACATGCCCATTGTGTGCCTTTCAATGGATGTTATGTTAATTAGATAAAAAAATATGAGACTGATTATAATATTTCCTTTGAACTTTTTAATTTGAAGATCCTAATCTTGAAAGGAAATTTAATTCCTCCAGGAAATAGAATCATATCTTTCCTAGAATGCCTGTAGACCCATTATTGAGGGTCTCTGGAAAATTCTAGACCTGCTCAGGAATGGAAGCAGCTTATCCACAAAATCAGTGAGCCTGTAAATGGCCAGCTGCTGTTAGCAGGGCCCCTAGCACAGTTTCAGTGCCAGGCTAAGCTTGAGGTGCATTTGACCCAACAGGCGAGCCCTCTGTTGTAGGGTCAGCACCTTTCTGCCTTCTTATTCTCCTTGTGTCTTCACCATGACCATGGTTCCCTTGGGTACTACCCCCAGGGTCAGTTACAGGGAATATGCCCACGGCCAATGAACTCAGAGACCTTTTTACTCAGAGCTAAGTGAGGGGGCAGGTCCTCCTGCTGTGAGACCAGCTGCCTGGTGTAAGTGCAGCTGGAGTCTCACTGGAGAAACCACTACTGGGTGATGAGCTGAGACCTGAGCCTCAGCCCAGAAGTGCTTCTCACTACTTGAAAGGCTTTCACTCCCAAGTCTCATCCCAGCAGAGAACTTGCCTCTTTGCTGCTCACATTAATACCAGGCACCTCATAGAGTGGAAAAAGGATGGATTGGAGGTCCTGAGGGTTGCTACAGGCTGTGTGTGCATGCACACGTGCACGCGCCAGGACATGTCAATGTCTTGAATCCTGCTCAAGGGAAGAGAGTAGATGGTTAGTGCCCAGGTTCTAGCAGTGCTGGGAGAGACAGGCTCTGGCTGCACCTTAGAGAAAATTGGTCTTCTGGCCAGCTGCTCAGGGACTTACCAGGCTCCCCTTTAGAGGAGGCAAAAGGAGAAGGTGACCCCTGAGTTTAGGGACTGACAGCATAGGATGTGAAGAGATGAATGCATGCTCTTGGTGACAGTGCATGCCCTTTACGACTGCACGAGGAGACAGTGGTGAGGGCTGGAGGAGTTGGAGAGGGCTCTGTGGAGAAGGTGAGGTCTTCATCTAGCCCTGCAAAAGCCAGCTTGGTTTAAAAGCTGGAGGAGAGGAGGCCTAAAAGTTTGGTGGCAGGAAGGAGTTTGCCAGGGTTGGGGAAGTGGGACCACAGGGCCACCAAAGCAGAGGGCACATGGCACAATGGCATGCTACAGATTAGTTGAAAATCCAATTGCTTGGAAGATGGAGACTGGATTTGCCAGGTGGAGGGGTGGTGCTGGGTAGAAGTTGGGCTGTTGACTGGCTGCGGTTGGCAATAGGGAACACCGTGGATGCTTGACTAGGGGAATGGACAGGGAAAAATTATTTTAGGAGAATTGAATCTGCAGGTCACCAGGTTTGGAGAGGAATTGAGAATAGAGGTAGGAAATGGATTAACATCTCAAGGTCATTCTGGTAAAGGGTAATACACATGCAAAGTGGAAAATCCATGGCCCAAGTGGGGAAATAGCAATCTTCTTCTCTGTGCTATCCAGAAGTGAGGAGCAGCCGAGGAAAGGGGAGCCCACCTGCACTAAGCCTCCCCTCTGCCTCTTGTTTCTGCCTCCCTCTCCATGTTCTTCACTCCCTTATGCCAGATAGGCATCCTCTGATACCCAGAGGTCGTGTGTCCGAAGCAGCTCATCATGATGAGACTCTAGCAGCACTTCTAATTTGTGATAGGCCAGGTAAACAAGAGACTAAGGGGAAAAATGTGTGAGATAACAAAGATTGTGAAAAATAAGTTCCATGTGACATGGGAAAGGGCTCAGTCTGGTGGTTCTTGGGCAGGGCTTTATTCATTTTGATGAATCCAGCACAGATCAAAGGTCCCCAGGGGGTTAAGTGATTCTTCATGGTTCTCCACATTTTGTCTTTTTCCTGCCAGTTTCCCACCAAATCCAGACTCCTGAAGAATGAAGGCAGGGGCCTTTTGGGTAGCTGTGCCCTTCAGAGTCTCCTGTTTCCCAAGGAGGGTAACAAGGAGGTGCACTTCTATGACTGGTTTCATGTTTCCTCCTCTCGGCTGCTTCTGCCCTCTTTCCCTCCTTGGGAAGAGGGAGAGCCCAGCAGAAGCAGCCAAGGGAAGGCAGACCTGAGGTCTGAGAATGCCCAAGGCCGTGGGCAACTCCTGCAAAGCATCAGGGCCCTGAGGTTTTAGTGCAGATGGCTCCCCAGCTTCTTCCTCCCCGTGGTTAGCACAGAGACAAGCACTGCTATTTCCTGACTTGGGCCACAGAATTTCCACTTTGCATGTGGATCGCCCTCTACCAGAATGAGCTTGAGCTAGTAAGCAGGAGCCCCGGCTTTCATTCTTGCTCTGTCCCCAGACACTTGTTTGATATCGAGCAAATTTGTCTGCCCTCCTTGATTTCCATTCCTTTATCTGAAAAACTACAGAGTGGGTGCGAGCCCCTTCCAGTGGTTCTTGGAGAGTAGGCATATGTGTTCTGGGGATGCGGGGGTGCCTTTCTTTCCTCCCAGACTTGACGTTAGGAAGAGCAGAACAGCAGGGTTTTGGTTAGACCCCCAGTTGCAGGTTGAACATCATGGTTACTTGAATAAATGGTGTGACCAGGAAGTCCAGGTTCTGTTCACCTGAATGTGGACCTTTTATTTTATCTTCTGGGTTTAATTTCTTGCGCCCCTGCCCACATGCTATGTGAAGTTCATATAGTCTTTCTTCCTCACATGATGTTGTTTGTTTTGTTTTGTTTTAATTCAGAATCACCGAACTGATTGGTTACCACCCAGAGGAGCTACTTGGCCGTTCAGCCTATGAATTCTACCATGCACTAGACTCAGAGAACATGACCAAAAGTCACCAGAACTGTAAGTTCCAGGAGGGCCCCATGGGCATCCTTGTGCTGATAGAATCTGGCCTTGCGAGGGCTATGACTGATGAGACAGAAGACTGGGCCACTTCCTTCCTATAACTGCCATCTTGTGTGGCAGATAATGCTCATGCCTTCAAGGTGGTTGGACAATCAAGGCTGCCCCTAGCCTATAGAACACTTTCATGCAAATTAGAAAAAGAACTCTTTCTCCAAGGAGACACACCCATGCCAAGGCCTACAGCTTGGAGAGTGGAGGATGGACTGAATCTCGGTCCCCACATGCCACCACCACTGAGTATTCTCATGCAATCAACAGTCTGCACGCCCTCTGGGACAGCTCTGTAGAGAGTAATACAAGAGAGCATGTAATCAGCTTGGGCCTCTACTGTAAATGCAAGAACATCTGTGTATAGAAGAGGAGGGATGGGGAATGAAGGAAAGAATAAAGGGCACTTGAGCTGGATCTTGAAGGCTAGAGAAGGATGGGGTCAGACAGAGGGGAAGGTAGCATAAGACCCACTGCAGACAGGTGATGAGGCAGCCCTAGTTCTCCACAAGTTCACTTGCCAGGTCAACATGCCTTTAGAGGAGACCGTCCCCGCAACACGGTGTGAAGGAATGGAGACTGTAGCTTGGGAAAACCCTGCGTAACACAGGGATTCTAGAGCAGAGCCGGCCGGCGGCACTCTCTGCCTTGGAAAGGTCCCACCTGCAGCTGGATGTGGCTCGTGCGGCACTTGAATTACGCCTGGTGCAACGGAGGGACTGGACTTCTAAAACTTTAATCTTAAATGATTTGAACTTAGAAAGCCACACTTGGCTCGTGGCCACCATGTTAGACAGGGCAGTTCTAGAGGGTTCACTTGGCCGTGTTCACAATCCAGCTTGCCACGTGCAAGTGATTGAGGGTGATTCCTCAGAGACCATCAGCAGGGACTCTGTGCCCACGACACTATACATAGCCCACCCAGGACCATAGAAATTGGTAGAATTGATCTCTACCCTAGGAAATCGTATTTCTGGGAGAAAAAAAGAAGACCGTGGGCTCCTTGGCTTGTGTCTTTAACCTTGGAATCTCACATAGTGCCTGGTAGAGTGGTGGACAGAGATGCTGAGAAGAGCAAAGGATTAAAGATGGTTAGAGTGAGTCCGAGAAAATTCTAAGTGGCCCTGAGGGCAATGAAGAAAATGAAATGTGGCTCTTTGTCCTGTCCCTAAATCCATCCCTTCTTCCCTCCCAAGATCAGAGCAGTTAAGAGATGGACGGTCCCATAGACTGTATTGTCACAGTTTCTAATTGGCCCCTCTGTTTCCTCCTTGTGGCTTCTGGGTTTGATCTGACAGTAAAATAGGGACCATTATGACATCGCAGAGAAGTTTCCCGCTTTCCACTATCTCAGAGAAATTTCCCACTCTGTGCTTTCTGGTGGGGTGGGGGAAAGAAAGAAAGGAGGAGGGGGTGAGGGAGCGGGGGGGAGAGAGAGCGAGAGAGAAAGAAAGAAGGAGAGAGAGAGAGAGAAGAGGGAAGGAAGGACGGAAGGAAGGAAGGAAGAAAAGGCAAGGAAAGAAAGGAAGAAGGAAAGGAAGGAAGGAAGGAAGGAAGGAAGGAAGGAAGGAAGGAAGGAAGGAAGAAAGAAAGAAAGAAAGAAAGAAAGAAAGAAAGAAAGAAAGAAAGACTGACTGACTCAGGGACCCAGCAATCAGGGAGGGAGGATGAAGTGCCCTACTGTGCCCATGAATGTGACCCCATCATAACTTGCCCCTGCTTTCAGATGTAGGATGTGGCTTCAGCCTTTCCTTTGGGATTCCCCATGCTTTTCTGGTCCACGAGGGATTCCTGCTACAGAGGCATGCGGGCTGTGGACTCGGGGCCTGGCTCTAGCCAACTGACTCCCTGATTCCCTGGGGACTGACTTTCTGGGCCTCTCTACCTTTAGATGTAAAGTTGGGGAAAAGCCCAGCCCTCCAAGCCAAAGGGGAAGTCAGAGCAGGGGACAAATGTAAGAAGTTTCTGGGAATTCTTGGAGGACAGTGCTATACTTTATCTTCAGGAGGGGTACTACTGCTAAGGGCACAAAAATTATGACTTCTCACCAGGCACATACAAGGATTTTCCCCTTCCTTATTAAATCTCCTCTGATCTATGAGAAGTGCCAGGATAAAAATTTGTCATATCAGTTTTCTGCTGACTCTAGGGAAAATCTCCTGGGTTTTCTGTTTGCTGGTTGTCATTTTTCCTGGATCTGTGTGCATAAGCATCAGGCACACTTAAAGGTAATTCACAGCCCATAGAGAATCACAGGCTCCCTTCTTCCCCAGCGGGAGCCAAGGGACACTGCCTTGAGCTCAGAGCCCAGTGTTCAGCCAGCAAGGTCATGTCCAGCAGAGAGAAATCCACGTGAGTCAGAAATTGGGTCAGTGTCAGCTATGACAGGAGTCTCTGCACAGGGTGTGCGTCTCATTTGTTTTGGGGCTTCGGCCAATGAAGTTGCACTAAAGATTCACTCCATGCTGTGGAGTGACAGGAGGCTCAGGTTTGAAGCTAGTCCGGGACTGTTACCCTGGGGTCCTAAATTGACACACGTATGTGTGTCTTAGCCTGTAAATGCTTACCACTGCAATGACCAGGAGAGGTCCATCCTCAACCAGATTAAGATAATTGAAAGCCATCATTTCCAAATGGATTAATAATTTATACATCTTTACTCTCAGAGGAGGGGTGGGGGGTTGGCTTCTCTTTGTTGCATAAGGACATTATGTGCTCTTAGGAAAACAAGATTAAAGGCCATAAAAAGCCTATCTCACTACCAAGTAGCAGGCCCCTCACCAAGGCTGGCATTAATGAGCAGATGAGAAGAAAGCTGGTGTTAATTATATTCTGGGACAGAGCAGGCCCTTGTCTGCAATTATTAGAAATGCAGTTACAACTTCTGCTTGCTGTACTGTTTAATCAAAAAGAATAAGAGCCCCGAACTTGGTTTGCATTAAGGGCCATCTAAATAAGTTAATTCCAGGCACTTGAAATTGTGCAAGAATTGTTTCACTGCAGCTGGGGAACCACGAGGGCAGAGAGGCAAGGACAGCAGAGAAGACAAAAGTTGCTTCCAATGGTTTAGGATGGTGGATACAGAGAATTTCAGCTTCCCATTCAATTTTGACTCTAGATAATAAAGTAAAAGAACATTGACCTCCGAGCCACAGGGCCTGTTACCTGGCCCAGACTCTGTCGCTGTTGTCCTGTGTGAAGTTAAGCAAGTCTCAACCCTTCCAGCCTTGAATTCCTCATGTTAAAAGATGCTGTCTCTCCTCTCTTGATAAAACATTGGATGAGAATGATGCAACCACTTTGGAAAATGTCTTGGCAGCTTCTTATAATAATACATATGCTTATCAGATAATCCAGAAATTACACTCAAAGTTGCCCCCACAGGAACTAGAAATATATATCCATACAAAAATATGTATGCAAATGTTCAAAGCTTCTTTATTTATTAAAAAAAACAAACTGAAAACACAAACTTCCAGATGGTACATCCATAAAATGGAATATTACTCAGCAGTGAAAAGGAATGAACCAAAAATGCCTGGAACAACATGATGAATCTCAAAAACATGCTGGGCAAGTGTGATGAAGCCCAGCACCAAAGGGCATGTACTCTTCTTGTGTGACTTCACATTCAGGAAAATCTAGAAAAAACAATAGAATGACAAAAGATCAGTGGTTGTCTGGGACCACGGTTGGGAATGGGGAGTGGCTGTCAGGAGGCATATGGCTTTGCAGGGATAACAGGCAGTTCTGTACCATCGTGGGGTGAGAGTTATAGACGTGTGCACCTTCATCAAAACTCATGGCACTGCATACTTAAAATGGGTGCATTTTTATGGAAAGTAAGTTAAACCTCAATCAGGTTTGTTTTTAAAAATGAAAAGCCATCAGAGCTCCACATAGGAGTCTTCAATTTAGACTAATCCTGTTTCCACTGTAGGGGCCTTTCAGCAAATTACTCAGCAGTTCTCAGCAAAAGCAAATCTGCATGGGCTGCAGTTTCTCCCAGTGTAAAGCAGAAGCAGTCATAGATAGCTCATGGTGTTGCTTGTTTAGTGAGGTATCAATGACTCACCTTCACTAAGGGCCTTGTGTGCCAGGCACTGATCTAATTGCTTTGCAGAAATGAATTTATCCCATGAGCCCATTCTGGACACTGCAAAGCACTGTACTCATGGAAGTCGCATTAATTCCTGCACCTTCCAGGTGCTTGTTAAAGTTTGAAGAGGGTAAAATGTGCCAAGCAAAACACAAACCTAATGGATTGCAGTGAGCGTTACTATGAACCAAGCCACATTCCTCCACCTCGTGGGGCTGGTGACTGGGGACGGGCCCACAAGCCCACTGGGAGAAATGGGGAGATTCTGTCCACAAAGAACCTGTATATTCTCCCAGGGGGTCCCTGTGACATCTAAAGGTGTAACATAGCTGTTTATGACAGGCCCTGAGTACTATACGTATTTGTAGCTTTGGGAAAGAGGTGGCTTCTCCCATACAATATTGTGTAGCTGATAAGCCAGGCGGGTGCCTCTGATCCTCAGTTGGGACAGTGGTAGACAGGTAGCTAATAATGTTACTTATTACCATCACTGCCACTGTTCTCAATACCTTTTGCAGAGGAGGAAACCAAACCAAGGATTATCCCTTTCCCAAAGTCCCCACGCTAGTAAGATTGCCTGGCCCATCCATCATGCCCCTTTCCAGTTCTCTGTGACTTGGGGGCTTTGGAGCTGGAATTCTGAAGAATGAATTCCTAAGGAATGAAAGCAGATGGACAATTCAGAAAACTACCAGAAATCCTAATGATAGTAGTCATTGGTGTAAAGGGACTTATTGATTCCTTTTCAATGGGGGCAGATAGAGCACTGTGGGCCAAGCACAGCTTGGGATGGGACACCCCTTCCCCAATGCTTTTAGACAATAAATATAGGACCGCTGTCCTCAGTACTTTTTAGACAGTAACAAAACAAAACAAAGCAAAACAAAACCCACGCCTAAAAGGAACAGAATGACCTGGAAGAGGAGAGAAGCCATAGCAGGCAGGTAGCCCACTGGGCAGCTGGGAGGACGAGTGCCCGGACTTTGCACAGCTCCTGAGGAAGCTGTGAGGAGGCTGCTGGGGTCCTGGCCTTTTCTTGACCCCGGCTGGAGGGTAGAGTGGTTTACCCCAAACCTTCTGTGGCCCTGAAGGTGGAGGTTGGCCATGAAAGCAAAGGAACCAACCTGTTCACGCCCACAAGCCGGGCGTTGGTGACAGGCCTGCTGCAGAGGGTGTGTGCAAGCCCCCCACTGCCCAGAGTGAGTGACAGGGCAGGGGTTTCCTCTCACTGACCCCCATGAGGAAATCAGGCCAGATGCTGCTCTGGGCTCTGCTCACAGCTGAGCTGGTACCAGAGCCTCACTCACAAGGGTTGGGGACGGGATACCACAAAGCTCCAGAGGGAGTGGGTCCCCCCTGGCTGCACAGCTGTGGGCAGGTGCTGCGCCCTCTCTGAAGCTCCTTTTCCTATATTTGAAATGAAGAGTTGGCCTAGATGATCTCTCAGCTCCCTCCCAGTTCCCTCTCCCTGGTCCCCACTGTCCTGGATGCAGTTCTACCTGTCCCCCTGCAGCAACCTGCCCTTCTCATGGAGTCTCCTGAGCCTGTGGGGCACATCACTCTCCTGTCTCTCTCACCTTGGACTCCATTTCTGCTCCCCTAGTGTGCACCAAGGGACAGGTGGTGAGTGGCCAGTACCGAATGCTTGCAAAGCACGGGGGCTATGTGTGGCTAGAGACGCAGGGGACAGTCATCTACAACCCTCGCAACCTGCAGCCCCAGTGCATCATGTGCGTCAACTACGTCCTGAGGTGAGTGTGGGAGGGCTGTGGGCTTTGGGACCTGGTGTGCACAAGCACGCAAGAGCCACAGGCACAGGGAACACTGGGCACTGCCTGGGAGCCATTATGCTGGTAATCCTTGTGTCTGAGAGGACTTCCCATGGAGATGGTAGGAACAGTGGGATCTTAGGATTTTTTGTCTGCCCCTTCCCACTTACCTGTCATTACCCTGCGGTAGGTAGGGAGGCAGAAAGCACACAGTCGTCACTTAAATATTTTCTAATGGGGAAATGAGCAAGAGAATTGTTCACACTTTCTGGGAAAAGCAGATCTAGCAACTTCCCTCTATGGTGCATGGGAAGAAAGCCAGAGGACGTCGTCACAAGGGTGAAACCAACCAAGCAAAAGCATCCAGCCTCACGTGCACTGCACCCCAGCTCAACACGTCTAAGGCGGCATCCCAGACAGGTGCACCTGCAGAGGACGCCCCTGCCCTCACTGCCTCCCTCCACACCTCACAGGCTTCCATTGTGTGGCTGTTTACAAAATGTCAGAACAGTGTCCCTGCCCAACGTTTAGTCTGAGAGGCGCCGGGTCAGAGTTTCTGTGTGTCTGGGGGAGCCAGAGGCTATTGCTAGAAAATGCAGACGGTCTGAACGGCTCTCTTGTCCCATTAGTGAGATTGAGAAGAACGACGTGGTTTTCTCCATGGACCAGACTGAATCCCTGTTCAAGCCTCACCTGATGGCCATGAACAGCATCTTTGACAATAGTGCCGAGGTGGCTATGTCTGAGAAGAGTAACTTCCTGTTCACCAAGCTGAAGGAGGAGCCCGAAGAGCTGGCCCAGCTGGCCCCCACCCCGGGAGATGCCATCATCTCTCTGGATTTCGGTGGGTGCTTTTCAGCTGAGCTGAGCCCATCCCTCTTGGGACTAGAGATGGTTCTTACCAAAACAGGCCTTCCCAGCTCTAGCTTGTCCTGAACCAGAGCTGTCCCTGGCCCTCCCCCCACATCTTGCTAATCATCTGTCAGTGCTCAGGCTCTGCAGGACATGAAGGAAGCCACTAAGACCACCCTAAATCCGCCCTCAGGAACTACTGAGGGAGGTGGGGTCACGAGAGGAATGCTTCACCACAGACAGAGTCTGAGTGAAGTTGGCGGTTGAGAAGGTAGATCTCGAAGGACAGCCTGCTGGTTTAGAGGGAGGGTTAAATTTGGATACTGGGAGGGAAAATTCCAGAAGGGAACAGTTCAGGCCTAGGATTAAGCCCTCAAATGCCAGACTTCATGAAAATTTTTGCCTGTCTCCCTGGGATACAAGTTACGTGGTTCCCCGTGGCTCCTACTCCTTCCCTGCTCCCACCCTGAGACATTCTTGAAATGAACCTGGGAAGCCCTCTTCTCCAGGTTGCCGCCCTCCACTGGCCTTTCCATGGCCGCTGGAAGAATCACTACCCCTGTCCTCACCTTTTCCCACTTGGATGTGTTCTTGAGAGGCCACGTGAGAATCACAACTTCAAAGAATTCTAAGGGCAACGGGCCCTCGCACCAGGCATCTTGTAGCCTCTGTTTCTTGGTGACAAGAAAAGGTGAGGCAAATGGCCCAAGTCTCCTGCCATAACGTCCTCCTCTACATTATGGATTGCTTCTCAGGAAAAGTAGCTCCTAATAAGTTTAGTTTGAAAATTAAATGCTCCAGGAGACTGCTCCCTTTATAGGGAGACTTACATTGAATCATAGCCTAGTCAGAGGCCAGGACCCCCCTGAGCCCTGGGGTACTGTGGGCCCAGCCCCAGGCAGCCTTGCAAGACCCATTCAGGCCCTTTGGGCACCTTCCAGGCTTCCTCTACCTGGGGTACCTGTGGGAGAGAAGGTCCACTGAGCAGGCCCATGTCTCCACAGGGAACCAGAACCCTGAGGAGTCCTCCTATGGAAAGGCCATCCTGCCCCCAGGACAGCCATGGGCTGCAGAGTTGAGGAGCCGTGGTGCCCAGAATGAAGCTGGAAGTCTGCCTGCCTTCACTGTGCCCCAGGTGGCTGCCCTGGGCAGCACCACCCCCAGTGCCACCAGCAGTAGCAGCAGCTGCTCCACGGTGAGCTTCCCCACCCCTGGGCGAGAGTACAGAGAAGAAGGGCTCCTCTTCCTGCAGATGGCTGAAGGGACAGTCCAGACAGAAATACTGCCCTTCACCTGCCAGGGATTAGAGCTGTTGACTGACTTTTAGTATCCATTCCCCACCCCCATCGACATGGTAATTCCCTGAAGAGCTTTGAGCACCTGGCTTGTCCCTGCGCAGGGCACAGGGCTGCAGTTGCAAAACCCCGCTGGCCACAGCCTTTATCCTATTCGCTCCTCAAGACACTCTATAAAGTGATAGGAGCCTTATTTTATGGTGAGGACACTGATATTCAGCGGGGTTGATGACTTTATCTAATCCACACAGCTCATCAATAGCCCCTCTACAAATATTGGTGGAATAGAGTTGAATGGGTCCAGGAATGTATTTCTCCTTCCACATTGGATTTCTGGGAAGACTAGTGCCATATCCTTGACTCAGTCCCCCTCCTTCCTGGTCCCCAGCCCAGCAGCCCTGGAGACTATTACACATCTCTGGGGGATGACCTGAAGATTGAAATGATCGAGAAGCTCTTTGCCATGGACACAGAGGCAAAGGACCAGTGCAGCACCCAGGTAGGTCACCGTGCAGCCGACTCGGTGGTGTGCATGCCTGTTCTCTGGTGAGTGGCAAAGACCACTGGGGACACTTGGCTGAGGTCCACAAAATCAGTGAAGGGACAGGGATCTTAGGTTTCCCTGTCTCCCACTCTTGTCCTCTGCTTTACCTGTGTTAAATCCAGAGCTTCCATGTTTAACTCTCAACTTATTTACCTTTTACTTACTTGGATAACTTTCTTTTTGCACATGCAAACCAAAACTACAACACGGAACCTTTCTTTAAGGAAGCCGTCCTCTTAAAAAGCATATCCAGATTCACAAACATTTCCAATCACAGGGGACAATCACTCCTTCACAAATACATTCATCATAGAATTTTTGAAACAATCATTTTATTTGAAATGCATTTTTAAATGACATCTGATTGACAAACTTTCATTTATATACAGCTTCTCAGGAACACATTTATTTCAGAAGGCCTCATGTTCTTGCACAAACAACACAAAAGGATGAGGTGGGTGGACAGGTGTGTGTTTAACAAAACCCCAGGGAGAATCATCACTCCCCCATTTGTTAGAGTTATTCATCCAGAGCTCCACCTTTTATCCTACCTGGCACAAGTTCTAGCTGTTCCACAAAATAATTGGAACTACCTGCTTGTGCCGTTTCCTATAGTTGTGATCACTGCTAAGCTGTATCCCCCAGTGAGGGGGTCAGTCCCTAAAGGGACTGCTTTCTGCAACTGTGCATCAGTATTCCCTGTGGGTCCCTTCCTGACACTGGGAACTCAAGTGTGGCCTCCACATACCTGCCACTGGAGCTTGGCTGTATGTGCTACAAGGGTCCCCAGATGTACCCTGGGCACCTGTACTACATGCCTAGGCTTGTGTCAGTCATATGAGGGAGGTGAGGACAAGCTGTCCTCTATTCTCAGTAAGCCATGTTGTGAACCACAGGCCTGAGTGTAGCAGGAGGACAGGGAAGGGGGTGACCAATGCAGCTGGAGTAGTCAGGGACAACTTTGTGACAGGGTGGGGCTTATCCAACCGGGAAGGCAGGCAGGTTGTGGGGGGTGGAATGGAGACCATTTCAGGTTGGGTGTGGAGGTGAGACCAGTGGCAAGTAAAGCAGGAGACTTGCAGAGCAAGGTGAAGGGACAGCACCGAAAGGCTAATAACCCATGACAAAGGCCTTTCGCACAAATGGCCATGTCTGAGTATTTTCCACTGGGAGCCATTGGAGGCATCTGAGCAGGGGAGTAGCATGATGAAGTCCTGCTTGAGATGCGTGGCTCTGGCAGGGGACTC
>JAJEJO010054165.1:0-90840 GCA_020662805.1 Glaucomys volans
TTAGTGGCAGAAGCACTATAAGAGCAACTAGTTCAAGTAATGTGAAAATATAGTACTTTTACAACCTGGGGGTGGGAGGAGTTAAACCCAAAGACAAGAACTGCCAAAATAATCTAACTTTTCTTAGTGGTGTTGCTATCCTAAGGCCATTCTCTGCAGTGTTCTGTGGTGAATCAAATGGACTATGTTAATGCCATTGAAACCTAAGATTTCCAGCAAAGCTAAAAGAAGATACTGATTTAATATAATTAAGGTTAAGTAAAAACCTTAGAGAGGAGTGCTCCATGTCTGACTCCTCCAGTGTTAAGGATAAGAAGAAAGTGGTTCAGCAGCTCTGGATGGAGGCCAGGCTCAACAGCATGTTTCCCAGGAAGCAACAGATTTGAAACAATGCCATCTGCTGAATGCTCAGCATGATCCCCTGCAGACTAAAGTATCTTCAAGGACAAATCCCTTCAGATCCCCGAAAGTCTGTTCTCTCTGTAGTCAAATGACTCTTTCAGTGGTTTCCCAAACCACTGCTCATGAGTCAGTCAGTCATTCAAGAGAGCTAAATATGAAGCCTGAACAAAAGCTTCCCTATAATACAAGTACCAAAACATAAACTTTTACTTTTGTCAGCCTTAACATCTACCTGAATTTCATTAATTTCTACTTCGCAAGGTAATTGTTTTATATACACTGGCAGCACATACAATAAATAATTCATATTAAACAAAAAGTAGGGCTCAAGATCAGAATTGAAATATAAGTGCTTGACCCATTTTATCTTTGTGTAGGGTTCTCATCTCTTCCCTAAAACAACCTAGAAACGGACTCATCCAACAGCAGTAAGACAGAATTCTTGTATCTAGATTTTGGTCTCGAGATATTACTTCCCACTTTAGGTACCAGGAATCATTGGATTAATGGCTCATTCCAGGTCTGGAGCAGGAAACAAAAGACACTCATAAGAGGTGGCAACTACCAAGACTATATATCAGGGTTTGCTCAAAAGACACAGGGACCAATCTGAATAAAGCTCCCATGAGCTGAAGATGAGTTAATTTAGAACACAAGTAATGGTAAAGGCTGCACCAGACAAAATTCATCCAATGTTATAAATGTACACATATCTTATAGAGGAGAAAAACAGCTTGTTTGGTTACCTTTGGATGACACAGGGAAACCAATTCATTACTTTGAAGAGTGATAATCAGGAATGTACCCTGCCTTTGATAAAATCTGTGCCATAGGTCACCAACATTTAATGATTTCTTGGTTTTACAAAAATGTAAACAAAGGAATGATAAAATATAGGCTATCATTTTACAAACTCTAAAGTTAATGTTGATAAACTTGCTAATACCACAAAAAGACAATCAGACAACATATACCTAATGAAGTATGTAACACCTTTGAAGCAGTTAGTCTTAGAGCTGTCTGGTTTTGATACCAGGGTAGTAATACTGGACTCAGGAGGGGTTAAGTTTTCCTTCTATTTTTTAAGAGTTTCAAATTGATGCCTATAAAATAAAAAAGAAACAATTTTTTTTATCAATTCTTTTATATTTGGTAGAATTTATCGGTGAAGCCATCTGGATGGGCTTTTCTTTCCCTAGGATTTTTTTTGTTGTCATTCCATAACTAATTTAATCTTCTGTGTCAGAACTGACTTAAAGTTTTGTCAATACTTTTCTTATTATCTAATCCAGTGGCATACAACTGACTATAGTATTCCATAATAATACTTACTCTGTAAAGTTAATAGTAACCTTCATACCTGATTTTATTGTGTGCAGTTGTTTTTTTTTTCCTTCTCAGCTTAGAGACTCACAAATTTTGTTGATCTTTCCAAAAAACTAATTTTTAGGTTTTGATTTTCCATGTTATTCCTTTTTATTCCATGAATCTCTGCTCTAATCCTATTTCCTTAACACTTGCTTTAGGTTTGGTTGGCTGTTTGTTTTCTACAATCTTATGATGAAAGGTTATTTATTTGAGGTCTTTTTGTCTTTAACATGTCTTTACAACTATAATTTTCTCTTTAAGCATCATTTTTGATGCATACCATGTTTTTAAGTATGTTATCTTTTCACTTATTTCAGAGAATTTTCAATTTCCTTTTTCTTTGACCCATTGGTTATTATTTTTTTTCTTTTTGTGGTGCTGGGGATTGAACTCAGGGCCTTGGGCTTGCAAGGCAGGCACTCTACCAACTGAACTATATCCCCAGTCTGACCCATTGGTTATTTAGGGGTGCTTTTATCTTCCACAAAACTCTGAACTTCCCAACTTCATATCTAACTTTGTTTCAATGACTGAAGAATATACTTTGCATGATTTCAATTCTCAATTTAGGTATGAATTATGATATACATAGGTATAGCAATTCCGGCCATCTGCATAAAATATTCAGATAATAGTCATGGTTCAAGTGCTCAAAAATCAGTTGTGGTTAAAGGCTGCTAATGAACAGAGCTAATCCTTTGCACAAGAGAAAACTGCTTAGAATTCTTGGATCCCTTTGATCTGCTAAGTATTATTCTATTTAAGTATCTTTTAATGCTTACTCTTACCAGTAATCTCTCTGGAAGGCAGTCTTTTTTACACTTAAGACCTTTTTCAATAATATAAAAAGCTTTAAAGAAAAGCTTTAAAAACAATTTATTTCTGTAACTAGTTGTTTAGTAAAGGCTAAATCTGAATTTAATTCAGACTAAAATCTGAATTAAAGATAACGGGAAATGGTATAACAAATCAGAAAATTCCTTGACTAAATACCTTTGTCAAATCAGTAATGAAAAGTGGAGGGCCAAGACTTAGCACATGACAGATCAGGGTTTAATCTAATGAAAACACTGAGTCTAGACAAAACTAATTTACCTGTCTCTTCACCCATCTGCGAGGCTAAACTGAGGTTCTCATTCATTCTATTTCCCAAACATTACAAATTCTCCTTTTTCTTCTCTGCAAGCACTCCTCAGTTTAACCTAAGTCAACTCAACTACACCAGAAGTCAGCTTAGTCTGACACCTAATAGTCTTATTTTTTTTCATCTGTTCAACATATACTGCTTGGTGGTATCTTTCTAGAACAAAAATCTAGTAATGCTACTCCCATTTAAAATCTTTTGTGGCTCTTTACATCACCTACTGAATGAAGTTCTAACTGTTGGCATGTGGGTCAGGTTCTAAAGGCACTGACTTTGCTCATCATGTTCCAGTCCAGTCACTTCACTGATGCACTCTATACCCATGGGCACACATTATGTTCAAAATCCATTCCATTTATGGTTAAAGATTTTCCACAAAGGTCTTTATTAGAGTTCCTATTATTTACCCTGGAAAGAAGTTTTTAGTCCCTCAAAATGTAGCTCAGAGGTTACCTCTGAGATTTTACAGACCCATGTGGAGAGTTGCTCCCTACATACATGGTATATATATCTTTAGCACTTACTGCATTAGATTATAATGATCAATGAGGCACAAGGATTGTACCTGTAAATATCTACTTTCAAACTAAGCATAACACCTACAATTCTAAATGTCTCAATTATAAATGAGTTTTGATCAGTATATGACCAAGAAAAGTAGTTTGACATTAACCATCATGATTCACCATTGGACCAATGTATATGTAGTCCTTTCGACCACTGAATTTGTGCCCAGCAGCTTAGATTTACTTTGCTAATGAAGCTGGAAAGTATCAGGCAATAAGAGTTCTTGAAGTCCATATCTGGTCACACTGATAGAGTAAGCAAAAATTTCTTTATATCCAAAATAATTTAATAGCATTTGGACAGAGTAGAGAGATTTGAAGTTTGCAGCAGAAACAAAATAATATCTTACTTATGTGGAAATGTTACATGTGCTAAGGAAACTGTAGAAACTGGTTTTTAATCTACCCTGTAAAATCCAGCACATTTCTAATTCCTAGCTATAGACTGGATAGACTTATTTAAAGAACTTAATATTTTGACTTTCAACTCTTATTCAGGACAAATTTACTTATATTTCTCAAATCATCCTGGAATTCTCATAAAAGCCATCTTTTGAAAGATTCTTCCAATATATAGCCTGTAAAAATTGTCTTCAGTATTTGTGAAAACTTATTTTAAAATTGACCTAAATTTGAATATGTAAATATCAGAAAAAAAGGAACCCTGGTATACATAAGGTAACACTGTTACCTAAAACCCGATGTTATTCTAAATATATTTCTACTCATGTTTCTTTACTTATTCCTTTAAAAGGAACATTGATTAGAATTTATAAAATGGCACCCATACTTTCATTACCTTTTATACTCTTATTTTTGGACAATTACTTGTAAGAATGGGACATCAGCAAACATTTATTTTCTTCTGATTTTAAATTGTCTTCTGATTTTAAATGATTATTTATCCAGCACCTATGTGAAATTTACATTTATTGTTATAGAACTAGTTTCTAAAAAGCAAATCAATATTTTTCTCTCAACTATAATTATACCCACATCTGAAGACTTGGAAAGTCACACATTTTTAAAGGTTACATATACAACAAAATAAACATGTAACGTGTAGAATCTTTAATAAATTAGTATAATCCCAATACAATGTTTGCTACTGTATTTAAAAGCATTTATTTAAAATATGTCAACCTCCTTCCAAAGACATAAGACACATCAGCCCATTTCTTATATTACGAGGTATATGGCAACAACAAAAAAAATCCCAAATGCAAATAAATCATTAGGTGCCTAAATATAAAATTGAACTTTGGCAAAGATATGAGTGTTATACAGAATAAGACAGCCGATAAGGAAATACATACTTTTACACCATTTCCCCATATTGTGGCCCTGTCTCCATTCACTCTTCCCTTTGAAAGGGTGAGTTATAATCCTGTCCTAGATGACTCAGAATTTTAAATATGTGGTCTGATTAATATTTATTTTTCTCAAACCTAAGTACTACAGCTATACAAATTACACTTTAAAAATATTTGAAACAGATATTGAATTTATTGGTTGGCTATGAGTAGGAAAATACATCGGTAAAGAAAAGAGACCCTGTATATAAATATAATACTAGCTAGTTACAATTTGACCAAGAAGATTCCACTGAAAAGAACAGTATAAGCCCTTGTTACCACCAGTCCATATGGTATAAATTCAGTTTCCCATTACCCTTATCAAAGAGCTGCCTAGGCAAATGTGACATTCTTAGAGCTTAGTGCAGATAATGTGCTGGGTTTTGTTATATGAATGGTAAACAAGAGATAGTCCAGTGCATTACACAATATAATGTACTGTGAATAAAAAGACAAGATACTCCATTTTAGACAACACATCAACACACCAGTTAAGATTTATGTAACCAAAAAGAAGAGCAAAGCAAACATCTTAAAATACTGCTTTTGAGTGGGGGAGAAATACTTACTTAAGGTGTTCTATGAATGATCTGCAATGTATGTACTGAATATTCTGAATGATTCATTAAAAGACCAAAGTGCTATGATTGTTTTGCCTAGATTGGCTTTTATCCTGATATGACATGGCCCCCAACCCTGAAATCATGATGGAAACTAATTCCGTAAGTTTAAATAGTAAAAAAGTGGAACTCTAAAATTTCACGGTTATTTTTGAAAAACTGAATCTTAGAAGAGTTTTGAAATTACAATTTCAATATTCAGAAGTGCATTCTACCAAATTGAATGATATCCTTAGGTTTCAAAAGTGCTAACCCTAAAAATGTTTTACTGGTTGTTACCAAATCAAATAAAAATACAAACAAACATACATTTCTTGGAGATGTTCTTTGCTTATCTTCTGGGACTATTAAAGTTGCAATCAACAATTTATTTCTACAACTTTAGTTTAAATTATACCATAAATTAATCTTGATGAACATTATTTTAAATTCTCAAAGCATAAATAAATTACCACTAATATGGTAAACTGTACTTCAAGAGATTTACAACAAGGAATTGTGTGCCTCCAAATTTCTCATCTTTAAAACAGAAAACACACCCCAATTTTTTTGTAAAACATTCCTAATTTGGATTTATCCTGGAAGAACACTGAAATTACATTATGGCAAAACATTAAATATGTTCATCACAGAATTTCTGAAAAATAATCTACACTGTGACTAGTTTTATTGCATTTCAGTGAGTAGAGATTACTGGAAATTATTCGGGACACAGAAAATACTTAAAACATAAGACCTTGCTTAACAAAGTATAATCTATTTTGGTGTGACTGTTTATTCTCTATAGACTCAAAATATTTTCTTTCTCTTTTGAAGGTTATAGTTGTAAATCTACACTCTTGGTTCAATTTATCGCTATCTACATAAGATGGAGAGGCTATTCAAGCTGACCCACAGAATGTGGTATGCCTGAAAGAGGAAAAACCAAGTATTTTCAAGATACAACAGGCCATTATATCTTAATATTCTGCCTTCAAATTCAAAATTTTAAATTCTATTATTGTAGACAATAACAAATACAGATGAAAACATCATGTGTAAAGCTCAAACCATTAGCATCTAACAAGTGCACTCTAACTCCAGCATCTATAAAAAGAATACATCATCCATTAACACATACAAAATGAGTTAAGTGCTCCTCCACTCCCTTTCCACAAAGCTCTCTGGACCCATGATTACACGATGCAGGTCATAGGAAAAGTGGCTTCCTTGGTCTCATCAGTCCAACCAGCTCCAGCTCACCATCACTGGAAATTCTCATGATGCATGTTACCGACACAGTGTTTAGGAAAAAAACAAGTAAACACACCTTTATTCACACTTTTAAAAAAAAAAGAAAAAAGAAAAGAAAGAAACCAAACCAAAACTAATATACCATAAAAAGTTCTGTACTGGTTCTACATCAATACCAGTTTTCCAATGTACTGATTATAAACTGGATATGTTTGGTATCATCATCACTTAAAAAGAAAATAAAAAATAAGGAAAAGAAAAAAAAATCACAACAAAATCTTAAAAAAAAAAAAATTTAGAACAAAACAAAATCTTAAAAGAAAAACCAGGTCCAAGATTCAAGATCAAAACCTTCTGAAAAATTTCTTCGGGGGGAAAAAAAAAGAAAAAAGAAAAAAGAAAAAAAAACATTTATTTAAACAGTATATAATTTTATTTTCTCTTAAAAACAGAATAAGCACATTTAAGTGCTGAATGCTTTTCATAAAATTTTAAGTCATTATCCAAAATGACTCATTCTCTGTATAAAAATTGTTAATAACACTCAACAATTTTTTCTTAATGCTCACATGGTGCCCTTTTGCTCCCCTGCCTGCAGTTGAAACAAAAGCAGTTAGCTCCCTCTGAATTCATTTGATTTTTGAGAGAATGAACAAGAACAGAACATGTACAATTTAACTTTGCACAGTTAAAGCTGGCTTTAATCTCAAATCTACTAATGACACTATGGGCAAAACACAGGATACACATAACTTTTATCTTGGTTGACATTAAAATGACTTAGTCACTTTAAAAATGATCTGAAGAATTGCCTTAGGGACCTGTTTTGAAAATACATCTAATTTATACTGCTTCATAAACGGAAAAATTACTTTCTTAAAAAAGGAATGATTAAAAAAAATACATAACCAAAAAGAATTCACATGATAGTAGTATTCTGGGTGACAAACGGCACTGTGCAATGACACCTAGAAGCAGTGCTTGGGTCTGGTGTACAAAGACCCAGGGACCCACTCTATGAACATGTTCTAAAATATGATATTCAATGCTTCACAATGAGAAAAAAGCCACAGCTCATACAAAAGCATTTTCATAAAATTCTCACAAATGTTAAACAGTATTTAAAAAATATAAAAGAGGATGCACAGATTTTCTCTGCATGCACAGGCAGTGCTTGGTGAGAACAAATTTAGGCAGGCACAGTGGAAATAGGACAGGAAAGGTCTCAAAGAGGAGTTAAGAAGCTGTACCTAAGCAGCTGTAAGTTTTTAACTTAAAAATAGTTAAAAGTTTAAAAATATCAGAATGTACATATAATCAACTATCACATTCAGTCCATAAATGCCTATAGATCATTGTTCAGCTTATCTGTCCTGGTAGAGAGAGAGTTTTTGTAAAAATTCAGGAATTCATGAATAAGTTGCCTCTGGTCCAAGAAAACATCCTAAGGTTTAAGCAGACTTAGATTTAAAGAACAATTGTTCTCAATTTAAAAATAAAGTAGTACAAAAGGGCTAATAAAACCCTAACAGTGCAAATCACTGCAGAGAAAGTCTGTTGCAACTCTTTTACAAGCTGGCCTTCAGAACACAGGAAACAGGTTAAAAAAAAAATTAGCCTTAATTTACAATACAATCATCTTCAAATCTGATTTTTAAGTACAAAATTTCATAAATCAGGTCTTCTGTGGATCATATACAATAATCAAGGCTAAATTCAAATTCTATATTTTACAAACAAGTTTGAAAAAGGAGGGAGTAAAGTCTGGAAGAATGGTCTCTGGATGTTACTACTGGCCTCAAAAAAGTAGTGCTACAGATTTCTGTGCAAAGAGAATATGCTGTTCAAACATTTTCCTATTTCAAGGCATGAAAATATTATATTGGATAGAAGAAACAGGAAAATTACTTCTAACAAATTAAAGATAGGTGCAAACACACCGATCCCTGTCTAGCAGTATATAAAGCATATTGGGCTCAGAATTTGTCAGTTGCTAGCACCTGGCTTTCATACTTTATCCTTATTTCAAATAATCAGATTGAAAATTCAAATCATCATTAAGAAAAATCCCTAGTGGCAAACCTCACTCCACTATATTCAGATTTTCACAAGTTTACAAATAAAATTGAGGTTCTCCTCTGTAGGTACTTGACTACCTCCTGCCAGGAAGGTGAATGCCATTAACTTGGGGCAGGAAAGGCAGTAAGAGCTCCAGTTGTGCAAAAAGTGAGAAGTGGTCAGAGGGGATAAGTGGGTGTGGGCAGCCACTGATATTATTCTCAACTAGCCAATGGTGGTCCAGAGGTCCCAGGATGCCTAAAGTGTTCAGTTGAGGTTTAGAATAGAAGATGTAGTCAATTATACCCTGAAAAACAAGAAAAAAGAAAAAAAAAAAAAAAAGACAAGGCCCCACATAAGATAACACTGAAATACTGGATGTTTTTGAGACATACTCTTACATTACTATTTGGTAAACAAAGAAATGAACGAGCTTGTAGGAAGAGGTACTAGTATGGTCCCACGAATATCAAATTTAGCACAAGGAAACATCCTTCCTATCTGGATCTTTACCAAATATGCTAAGAAACCTAAAAAACCCATCATGATACTGCCTCTGTTTCTCTTTCTTAACTTCCCCTTGCTCACTACTCGGCTATCATAGATGCCTTTTGGGTGGGGGGGGGGGGGGGGGGGGAGAAGGCATTTTGTAGATGTTAAGCTTTTTCCTGCCCCAGGGTTTGCACACATGCTCTTCTGCCCAAAACACTTCCTTCTAATTGTCATCTAGTTACTCTTATCTTCAAATGTCAGGTTCATTTTCTAAATAACTTCCTAAATCCTGCTCTCAACCACTTAATACTTCCAACCACTGATTTTTGTCTTTTGCTAATGTCCACCCCAAGGTATTTACATTTTCTTATGTGTGATTGGAACCTACTACAGTTTTGATGTTGACTGTTCCCCAAAGGTCCATGAGTTTAAAGGTTTGGTCCCTAGAGTGGCATCCTACTGGGGGTAATCCTACAGACCTGTAAGAGGTAGGGTCTTATGAGAGTTCCATAGGTCACTGAAGGCATGCCTTGAAAGAATTAATGTGATTGCTGACCCTCCTTTTTTAATTGACTTTGCTTCTTGGTTGATAAAGTGAGCAGTTTGCTCTGCCATGCCCTCCCACCATGATGTGCTGCCTTGCCAGACATCTGAAAGCCATGAGGTTACTCAATCATGTACTAGATCCTCCAAAACTGTGACCCAAAATAAAACTTTGTTAATTATCTCAGGTATTTTGTCATAGTAACAAGAAGTTGATTAATATAAGACCTGTCTATAGCATCTAGCACATAGCTGGTTTTGCTCCTCTCCTCCTGTAACTTCAGCCCTTCCTCTATCTGCTCTTGGCCAAAGGCACTGAAGTATACAAATGCCTTCTTCCTATCTCTACATCAGGAACAGAAATGAGAGGGAGAGAGGGAAGGAGAGGGGCAAAACAAACAAACCAACCTGTAATTTCTCCCACCCTTTGATTATTGCTCTTGCCTCTCTTCAGTCTGCCTACAAATCTAAAAGGAAAGAGCTCTTTTTTTTGAACCAGGGATTGAACTCAGGGACACTAGGCCACTGAACCACATCCCCAGCCCTATTTTGTATTTTATTTAGAGACAGGGTCTCACTGAGTTGCTTAGGACCTCGCTAAGTTGCTGAGGCTGGCTTTGAACTCGCAATCCTCCTGACTCAGCCTCCCAAGTCGCTTGGATTACAGGTGTGTGCCACAGCGCCCAGCTAGGAAAGAGCTCTTAAGGACAAACCGAGGTCAAAATTTCTATGTTTTAAGGTGCAAGAGCTCCCAAGATTCTACCTAAATTCGTTTATATTCTAATAAACAAAAGTAGAAATCAGGGTGTAGGAAAACAGAAATGCAGAAAATAACTAAAAAGAGCAACTGAACAAAGTGACATAGCTCTAAACAATCACTGATCTCAAAAGAGATACTCTGTACTGTAAAGCTATTAATTGTGTAAGAAGATACACAAATATATTTTAGAAACACTTAAAAATGGCTAATATAAATCATATTCTAGCACTCAAAGAATTACAGTTTCATTTAAATAGACTATAAAAGGATGCCTCATCTCACCTGATAACCAATTAGTATTACAGTACTGCATATCCAGCTAGTGTAATGAACATGTAAGAAACATAATTGCCCCCAAAAGGTAAAAGATAACTCAGGAATGGATTTACTACCATTATTTCATGTGACTTCTCATGCTGGGAAATATTCTAACATTATTGAGAAAATAAAGATGACATTAACCATATGGAATTCTACAGAAAAGCAATTAAAAGTATATTGCTTTCAAAGAATTTAAGGTTGCTTCATTCCAGTCTGAACATATACCCACATTTTAAAGACTTACTAAAATTACAAGACTTGCTAGTAAAAGTGAGGTTTTTAAAGGCTTATGAATGTTAAGACACACCTTGAAATCAAATGTGTAATTTGTGTAAGGCATCAGGCCACTCTCATAGGCACTCTTTAACTTGAAACCATGAGTGATCCTTCCATTGGTCATTCCATTCTTCCCATTGCAGCTGAAGTTTGTAAGACTTTCATTATATCTCAGTTCCTTAAAGTCTTTATGATTTGTTTCTACTCCACCAGTGCTCAAATATTCTACAACACCTAAAATGAAGAGAAACAGTTTCATTATTGTCAAGTATAATATACAGAGAACAAAATATAATTTAAAAAGATTATGCAGAAAATAGAAGAGAGATCAGTGGAGCAGAGTAAAGGAATTAAGGGGGAGGGAGGAAGGGATGGGAAAAGGGAAGAACATAGAATGAATCTGATCAAACTTTCCTATGTATATATATGAATATACCACAACGAATTTCACCTTTATGTATGTCTATAATGCACTAATTACAATAAAAAACTATAACTAAAAAGAAGAAACATCTAGAGGAGAGGAAAGGGAACAGAGGAAAGATGGTGGAGAGGGAAAGGGGAAGTACCGGGGGCAGAATTGAAGCAAATTATATTCCATGCTTGTGTAATTATGTCAAAACGAACCCCAATATTATGTATAACTGTAATGAATAAAAAAATGCAATAGTAAATAATTTTTAAAACCACTCACATTACTACTTTCTAAAATGTTTCATTTTAAAAATTTGCCATAACGTGTCCTAATCCATTTTATGTAATTGTAATCATAGTACCAATATTTTATACTTTGTTTTATTCATTTAAAACTATCTCACAAACAGATGTGCCTAATTACCTTAAAGGCTGTATAAAACAATTGGGGTGGAGTGTAAACTCGTTCTTTGTTTTTCAAAATCCAGGTTATTGCTACTATTTTAAAATAGTTAAAGATAACACCATGATTAACATATTATTGTGTAGGTTTTGCTTATGTTAAACTACTTCCAAGATATTCAACTCTAATCTTGGGGCTTTATGTGTCATTTTATAAGACTGCCAATTATGAAAGAGAATACCACCAGCTAGTTACTGAGCAACTTCACCATTCCTGGATACCATTTTCCCAATTTACTAAGCATAAAAAATGCACTCTGCAAATATATTTTGATTTTCATTAAATTAGTTAGCAAGACTGAAATTTTCCCATGTCTTTGCTAGTAAAACACTGTATGTACTTTTCTCTCCTTGCTCCTTAGATATTTTATTGCTATACAGAAGGTAGAAACATGTAGAGAAACTGCCAGAAAACAATCCTCAACTGCTTCAGTAGCAGTACCCCAAGAGAGACTGAAGATAAAGAATTACATATCTTAGACAACAAATTTTAAAATAGTTTCTTTCTTCTTCATGGTTCTTATCTTTGTGACGGCAATGATGTGCTAACAAATTTAACTATATAAACATGTATATGATAGTATGAACAAGGAGCTGAAACACAAAGTGCAAAGAGGAAAAACAATGCAGTTTGCTGTTCCAAGGACTATGGTTTATTCTTTGTACTACCTACAGATAAAGCTGTTTATTCAAGAACAGGCTTTCTGTACTCTTCTACTTTTGCATAAAGATCCTTGCTCTTTTTTTGTTAAGATCACTTGACTGTAAATAAAGGATTTCAATTTCCACCTGAGATATTATTATTTCAAATTAACAGGTTGAATATACCTTACCCAAAATGCTTGGAACTAGAAGTGTTTTAAATTTAAGATTTTGGAATATTTGCATATACATAATGATCCAGAGGATCAAACCCAAATCTAAACATAGAATTCACTTCTATTTCACATATACCTCATACACACAGCCTGAAGGTCACTGTGTAATATTTTAAATAATTTTGTACCTGAAACAAGGTTTCATGGTGTGGAATTTTCCCCTTGTGGCATCACGAGCTCAAAATTTTTGGATTCTGTGGCATTTCATATTTTTGGATGAGGGATGCTCAACCTGTATCACTTGTTCATCAAAGATAATTAATGTCCTCCCTCTTTAGGTTCCCAAAGTACTAATCCCCCCTGCCCCCCCCCCCAAAAAAGATTTTCCCACCAAACACACACACACACCAAAATTTAGAACCTACTCATGGACACTACCACAAACTGAAGTTTCATTTGGACTTAACTTGGAATTACTGGAAACTATACATTACAAAAACATTTTAAGTCAAAAAACATTCATTTTACATAAAATAACATTCTTACCAGAGTCAGGCAAAGAATTAAGATCTGCACATAACACAAGTGGAATAGTTCCAAATTCTCCCAATGCACTGGACTTGAAGCTTCGAGAGGCTTTATCAATAATGTTCTTCACTTCTGAGAGGAACATCATAGTTTGTACCAACTTTACATCAGAATATTCAGGGTCCCAATGCATATGAGCATTAGCTACAAGAATAAGTTGTTTTTCTGTTCCAAGATGTGGCTTTCCAGCTATATTAGATAAAAAGAAAACAAAGAAACAGACAAAACCCTCCCATCAGCCATAGATTACGAGGGAGTATAAAAGCAAGTAATATACCTCAGAGTCTCTGAATGGAAAAGGCTCCTCAAATATACCCTATAATTTCCCACTTGACCAGTGACTATGCTGTTCAACAAACCTAAGAAATAAATTATTTAAACCTCAGGTTGATGCTTCCTACACATGGGACATTCATTATCTGTACGCAGATAACCCATTCTATCTGGAATAGCTTGATTTTAAATAGTTTTTCTCCTTGAAACTTTTGGTTTTAGGATGTTCTAAATCAAGCCTCTCAAAATTAAATGTAAATGCTCTTTCTTGGGTATGTTTAAGACAGCCATTAAATTCTTTCATATTTGTTATCCTTCCCATTAAATATTCCCACTTCTCACTGTTCCAAGTGACAGAAGCTTTAGTTTTCAGCATGACAGTTACTTTAAATATACATTTAATTTGAAGTAAGTGGTCCATTTCCAAGAACTCAAGACCTTTAACATAATTATTGTAAGTAGGTCAGGAAGAGAAGTTTGAGGTTACAGAACTTCCCTGCTAAGTCTATGGAGTTCTTATCCCTGAGCAATTATTTCTTTTATATGAAAAATTCTTGAGAACAAAAAATATATTTTCTTAACTTTATGTCTTTTCAAGGTTTGTAATACTTTCCTGGGCAATGATTTTTCATCCTCATCTTTGTGGAAAAGATATAAAGTATTTAGAAAAGACAAATTCTCACTGAGTTTCTTCAGGTGTTAGACAAGACCATTAATACATAATGAGATTTCTGCTATAATTCCTTTTGAAGATGTCTAATCAGATCTATTAAATTTTGGAAGTCAATTTTACAGGAAGTGAAAAGGTCACTCACACGACATTTCAATCAATTCCTTTCGAAGTTCTAGCAGTACTGCAACTCCAATGTTATCTTTTGTCATGACTCTGTTCAGCATAGCTTCAGACCCTTCTGAATTTGCCATTGCTAGCTGATTAAATTCAACAGTGTGTTTCTGAACCAAAGTAAATCTAAAACAAAAACAAAAACACACACACACAAACATAGAATTGGGAATATCAAGATATTAGCTTTGTGGGAAATGTAGTTCTCCCAAACTTCCTCCAGAGAAATGAAAAGCACTTAAATCACATGATGGAAAATACTCCACGTTTAGCACCAATATTCCCACATCCATTTAAAGTTGTTTTTCAGTCTGCTACTGATACATATAATACCTTGAGATACCTTTACAACTTAATGTAGTCAACTTTTGTTTCAGGTTAGAATATTCTAGCTTTAATATTTATAAATGTTTTGCAAAGTATGGGTTTAATATCCCTCTCATATCCTAGAGGGAATGTTAACTATATGGTGCTTCAATTAACAATTGGAGTTAAAGCCCTAGTAAACACCTGAAGAAACAACAGCACTTTAAACATGTTTCCAAAAACAAGATTAATTCTGATTAAAAACAAAACCCCCAAGTCAATATTGTCTTCTGAGTAATAACACAGTGTCTCAATCTTTTATTTACCAATTAATTTCTACACCCTTAGCTCCCACCCTGCAAATATTTCCTTTATAAAAAAAATGGACTTACTTTTCAGTCTTGAAGAATATTGCACAGCCATCAACATGTTTTCTTTCTTGTTCTGACATTGTCCTAGCTCGAGACTTAGGACTAAAGAATCCATTATAACCACGTTCTTTCAGTTCTACCAGGAAAAAACTGTAATACTGTTCTGTTTCAACCTCCTAAAAAATTGTAAACAGCAAAATTACTTCATAAGACAAAATTAATTCTACATATTAGCTCTGTATGTACAATTTGAAAGCCTGAAGTAATTTTTTCAAAGGACTAAGATGCAGATTAAGGAGTAAAACATCTTTCCAACGTAATTTACCTGAAATCAACCAGAACACATTTTATAGGTACCAACTGCTAAGGTCAATTCTTGTTGTTTAGGAGTAATGAATGCGAAGATGCAATACTCCTATGAATCAGAGAAATAGAAGGAACTTCACAGATCCTAATTTCAGACTCATAAGACTCAAGTAAGGGTTGGATTACGAAGCCAAAGTTAACTGTACATAAGATCCAATTCTTTTCCTACTAGGTCAGAATTATTCTATTAACACAGGAGATAAAAGGCAGTATTTTTAAAACCACTAAAGCTAGAATTTCAAATGTGTCAGTGCAATTTATTCCACTGCAATTGCTTCTTGGGTTGTCAATGCTGGGGGATTCATGAAATTTAAACACTCTTCTGTATGACTTACCTGAAGACTTATAATATCAGCATTGCAGCTCAAGATTTCTTGAATAATGGCCTTTTTCCTGTAGTCCCAATTTAGTGCCCACGATGGACAGTAGCCGTATAACTGTCGGGTCGCATATTTATCACAAAGAACATTATAGCACATGACAGAAAACAAGGCTGTAGGAAAGATAACTTTACTTATTCACACACGTGGCAGAGAAAAAAAACAGAATTAATTTCAGTAATAGTTTACACTTAAATGTTAAGTTTGACTTTATTTACTCAATCTATATTCACTAAAAACCTATACAGATATGGAAATATAAAGAAGAACGGACAATGAAAGCACAGATACACGAACAAGTTTGAATACAATGTGTGTGTTATTTTCTACAGGCGTACACAGCAAGTTTGGAAACTTTTAAGACTAAGATCTTGAGCCCTTCAACCATTAAACTAAGATTCCTTAATTTTATACTCCTTCCACACCACCAATTAATTAATGTAGGAAATAGAAACTAGACAGGCCGTTTCTGTAACAGAAATGTCTAGTTTTCTTCCCAACAGCAACTATAGCCCACCCCAGAGAAATTTCAAGTTTGACTTCAGACCACTAAAATATCACAATAAAGTGAGTCACTGGCATACCAGTGCACATAAACATTATGTTTACAGTATAGTCTATTAAGAGTGCAAGAGCATTATGTCTAAAAACAACATTGCACATAATAAAGAAATATTTTACTGCTAAAAAATGCTAATAAATATCTAAGCTACTGGAAAAATGGTGATGACAGACTTGACAAGGGCTTGCCACAACCTTTAATTTGTTTAAAAAAACAACAAATGAAGCGTTATCTGTGAAGCACAATAAAACAAAGTGCAATAAAATAAAGTATGTCAGTATCAGTTTATGTAAAACAGAAGAAGTATCATAAACCAAATCCTATTAGACATGCCATAGGAGTTACTAAACTCTTTAAGGATTTACTTATCTTACAATATTGTAATGTCACATATATTTGCAACATATTAGGATTTGGAAACTTCCAATATAGAAATACTTTTGTGTAGTTATTACAATTAATTTAATTGACACTTTATATCTTAATAGTGGCACTACTAAAATTATGGGTGGATAGTGTATGTTGTGAGGGACTAGGCTGTGCACTACAGGATGTTTTAACAGCATCCCTGGTTTCTACCCACTAGAAACTAGTAGCACTTCCCCGAATTTTGTAATCAAAATTATCCCCAAACATTGCTAAATGTTCCCCTGGAGGATGAAACAGCCCCCATTTGAGAAGTACTGCTTTATTGTATACTTTCTATACCTTGGCTTACATAGAAGCCAGGTAAATAAGAATTAGGTCTTTATCTTGGCTATTATCTTGGATATTAACTCTTTATTATTACCACCCATAATCTAAAGCTTGCCCCAAATACTGTTAGGCTTATAGAGACAAATAAAAAGAAGAGTTAAAAAATAAGGATACCAACCAGTTGGCCTTGTTCTATCTGGTTCTTGCAACATAATCCAAGATCTTGGAGGTGGTTGTTCTGTTGAAACTAGTTGAATATAAAAAATATAAAATGAAGCAATATTCTTACACGTCTTCCTAGTAAAAAGGTTTAAACAAGTGACCACTTACTTCTTTTTGCAGTACCTGACAAATTATCAAGCAAATAATTCAGTAGCCTTCTTGTTCCATCTGGTTCCTGATACAGGTTCAATATATCTTGAGTGAGTGGATTTCCTGAAAATGTTTAAAATAAGGAAATGAAACCAAAATAAGCATAAAAAATTTCAAAATTGAAAAATATATCAAAATTATCTGCTATTATTCTAATAACTTACCAAACTACAGAAAACATTATTTTTTTCAGATTTTGATGTGAAAATAAAAATTTATACCATGTTCTACAGAGGTACTCAAAAAATTATTATTAATCATTTGATGTTAATCAAAATTGCTCGAAGCTGGGCCCAGTGGCCTACACCTATAATCCCTGCAACTTCAGGAGGCTAAGGGAGGAATATCCTATGTTTGAGACCAGTCTCAACAACTTAGTGAGACTTCCTTTCAAAAAAAAAGAGGCTGAGGTTGTAGTTTAGAAGTAAAGCACCCCTGGGTTCAATCCCCAGTACCAAAAATTTAAAAATAAAAATAAATAGTATTGTTTTAATAATGCTCTGTACCTGACCCTGCCTCACCAACACTTTCAGTAACAGAGACTGTTACAATGACCTAAAGTGAATGGTACAGGTTGGGAAGAGGGATCAATGAAGGAAAAGATGACAACCTCTAACACAAATCAAAAAAATCAAAACTCAAGAATGCCATAAACTGTTGGTGTCAAGAAAATATCTTAATGACAAACACAAGTATTGTACAAAGGTTTTTTCTTTTTTAAAAATCCTACTGAATTAAGTAATAAGATAGGGCAGACTTGTTTTAAAAGTTAACTTACTAAGGAATGGGAAAATATCTAGGGCCATGAACCATTTGTAAATTCAACAACTGTTATGCAAATGCCAAAAACAAAAACAAACAAAAAAAGACTTTAAAGCAACTTCAAGAGTCTCAAATTCTCTCAGAGTAACTTCTTATGTACAAATGAGAAATACAGCACAGTGCAGTGTTTGAACCAGCCAAGTTCCTGTTCATGCTATATAAGTGGTGTGTGTTATTCTTGGAGCCATAGCTCTCTTAACACAGACTAGAGAAAGTCTAGACTGGAGGCGACAAAAAAATTATGAAAGATCTTAACTACATCAAGCAAAGAAATATGAAAGGACGGTTATATCAGACTCATCACAGACCACAGGAAAAAGTGGCTTTCCCCTACTCTCTTGTGAAAGACTAGACTCAAAAGCCAGAATGGGGACAAATGGATAGGATCTAACAGGAAAGGCTAATTCAGACGACACTGGTATTAGAACTATTTAATAAGGTGAAATGTCCTAGCCTGTGAGGTAGTAGAGTATCATTCAAAGAAGCTGGATTATATCATGGAGAAAAAGAGCCAAGTTACATGACCTTTAAGATGTCCTGTTTTATGATTCTAAAAATTATAAAAGTAAAAATGTGCTATTGTAAGTACAAAGTATGCCTTTGCAAATAAGGCAAATTGCAAGACTGCCATGTTCTTAACAGTACACAATTTTTAGACATTTTATATTTCCACCCGGTCATATCCTCTAAAATTACCAGGACCCTTTGTTAAATGTATCTTGAGAAAATTATGCTAACCAAAAACTTCTCAGTTAAGGTGGCCTGTTTAAACAAGACCTATACTAATGCTATTTTTTATTACTTTCTAATGTAAAAAATGTAGACAGAGGTGACTATCAACCATGATTCTCCCTCCTGAGATTTTCTTCATAAATTAAAAACTATCCCCAACAAAAACATCTACTTATGATTCTAATAAATACAACTGACACCCAATGGTGTCTTTCTCCCAAGTACATCTGCTTTTTGGTATTCCTTTGTGTGGTAGTTGGAATGGAACTCAGGGATTCACACACCAAGCTATATCTCCAGCCTTTTTAAAACTTCTTGCTAAGTTGTAGACTAGTACTGAACTTGCAATTCTCCTGCCTCAACCTCCTAAGAAGCTAGGATTACAGGTGTGCATCACTGTACCTGGCCTCATTTTTTTGAAATTCCTTTAAATTTAAAATTAATCTACTCTTTACTGCTTGGAATAAGAAAATAATATTCATAGGGTAAAGATAACATCTCCAAAGTTCTGCAATTAACACATGATACTGCTTCCTCAGAAGTAAGGGGCAAATGTAAATGAGAGAAGCTGCTTCAGGGTGAATGGAATAAACATATTTTTCCCTATTCCTCCTGCAAAGTACAACTGAAAAGTATGCACATTATATGTGGATCAAATATAAGATTCTGAAACTTGGAGAGAGGACAGAATAACTAGACATCTCAGGACCTGAAGAATGACACAATGACTGAAATTGAAAGAAAAATGGATAAATCTAAAATTACAGTACGAGATTTGAACATCCCTCTCTCAATAATTGATAAAAGTAGGCGAAAACTCATTTCAACATATATGCTCCCACCTCAAGAGCCTAGAAACATAGAGCAAAATAAACTCAAGGAAGGAAGGATCCTTTTAAAAAAGCTATTAATTTGAAAAGATCAGTAAAAGTGACAAACTACTAGCAAGACTGGCAAGGAAAAAGGCGGAAATTACCAATATCGCAAATGAAATGCAATATAACTACAGACCCTGGACACATATCAAAAGGATAAGAAAATTCTACAAATAACCCTATATACATAAATTTAACAATACAGATGAAATGGACCACTTCCTTAAAAAACACAAACTGTCAAAACTCACTCATCATGAAACAATCTGAACAGATCTACAGTTACTAAGAAAATGAATTTGTATTTAAAAACTATTAAGAATTCTTCAGTCCCAGATATTCTCACGGAGAAAGGTTATACAACATAGAGTTAACATTGATTTCACAGAATCTCTTCCAGAAAAGAGGAAAAGGGAAACACTTTCTAATTCATTACATGAAGCTAATATTATCCTGACACCAAATGACAAGCTGCATAATGAGAAAAAATATGTACAAACCACATATTCAACAAAGAACGCATATCTGGAAAACAGAAAAAAATAATCCAATTAGAAAATAAGCAAACATGTGAAGAGATACTTCAGAGGAAAAACTACAGATGACAAGCACAGGCAAAGATGTTTAATATCTGTGTCTATGTGCAGTGCGGCAGGAAGTCCTGGAGCTCTACCTTTGGGTCACTTTTATATTTTATTTTGAGACAGGATTTCACTACATTGTATAGGCTGGTCTCAAACTTTCGATCTTCCTGCTTCAGCCTCATGAGTTGCTGGGATTACAGGTGTCTACCAATGTGCCCAAATGATGTTCGATATCTTTAGCCACCATGGAAATGCAAATTAAACCCACAAAATATGATGACAAACAATCGGAATGACTAAAAAAGAATAATGAAAATATCAAATGCTGATGAGGATGCTGAGAAACTGGATTACCTATATGCTACTGGTAGGAAATGTAAAATAGTATGGGTCAATCTGAACAGTTTCAGTGGGTCAGTGGTTAAAACAACAAGACATTCATACCATGAAATACTAATGACCAATATAAAAGAACAAATTATTGATATAGACGAAAACCTGATGAGTATCTAAAGAAATAACTTGAGTAAAAACAAGCCAATCTCAAAAGATTACATGCAATAGGATTCCATTTATGTAACATTCTTGAAGAAAAATTACTGAAGTAGAGATCATATTACTGGTTGTTAGAAGTGAAGGAGTTGGGGGGAAAAGAAAGTGAGCATGGCTATAAAAGAAAAACATGAGGGATGCCTTGATGATGGAAATGTTCTATATTTTAATTATTTAATTATGGGGTACAATGTGATGTTTCAATACAAGTATACATTGCAGGATGATCAAATCAGGCTAATTAACATATCTACCACCTCAAATACTTATTTCTCTGTGGTGAGAAAACTGAAAATGCATTCTTTTAGCTATTTTGAAATACATTAATAACTATGGTCACCATGCTGTTCAGTAGATCACCAGAACCTTCTCTTCTTATCTATCTGAACACAACCCTCCTCAGCTGCCCAGCCTTTGGTAACCACCACTCTGCTCTCTGTTTCTATGAGTTCAACAATTTTTAGATTCATATGTAAATTATTTGCTCCTTTGTGCCTCTTATTTCATGAAATTTTCTCTTCTGCTTGTGATATTGCACTATAGTTTAAAAAGATGCTACTATTAAGAGGAAAGATGTAAAGGGAATGAGGATTATTTTGCAGTACTTCTTACAAGTGCATGTGAATTTATAAATATCTCAAAATAAAAAGTTTAAATTTTAAAAAAGGGTGAATGGCCCCTGTCTTTTATTGTTGCACAGTTTTGAAGAACGTGGAAAAATGTGAGAAAGATAAAAAAGTGAAGCATGCTAAGCCCTACCTGATCAAATTTAAAGACAATGGTACAAACTGATTCATGAAGCAGAAATACTTTGACTCTGGAAGAATATAAGATGTAGCAAATAGAAATGACTCTGAGCTATGATACAACATTTAATCTTTTCCAAATAACAGGAGACCTATGAAATCAATGACAAGTTTCAGAGAGAGAGTCGGGATGACATAACTACTTTAAGATGTGGCTGGCACAGTGTCAGAATTAAATGGTAAACTGGAAAAGCTCAGAAAAATAATAGGACTTGTGCAAAAAAGGCGAAATCTGTGAAAAGCTGACTGATATTATCTCCAAGGAAGAAAGAAAAGCAAAGGTGTAAAACCAAAAACAGTAAATGATCTTTTGGAATAGAAGAGCAAGAGATCATCAAAAAAAAGCTGTCATAAAGAGTGCACTGTTTTCCCCAGAGTTTACTTTCAGGAGTTTTTATACATTATTAATTGGTGACTGATAACCAGACCTATAAATAAAGTTTGCAAATTCTTAATAAATGTGTAGTACAGTTTTTAGACCAATACTGTGAGGTAATAAACTCCTGAACTGGAAGGACATACAAAAACTTGAAGAGGAACAGAGAAGGCTTCAACATTCTCAAATGTTCCATTTTTTTTTTTTTTACACTAAAAAATTAGCACACACTGGGCACAGTGGCACATGCCTGTAATCCCAATGACTTGGAAAACTGAGGCAGAAGGATTCTAAGTTTGAGGCCAGATTCAGCAACTTAGTGACGCTCTAAGTAATTAAGCAAGACCCTGTCTCAAAATAAGACTCAGTGGTTAAACACTCTTGGGTTCAATTCCTAATACAAAAAACAAAAGTAATAATCAGCACAAAAGTGACAATATACTGATGGTTAATTCTGGGTCAGTATACTGATACACTATACTATAATTTTCTGCTCTTCAAATTTAAAAACAGAATGTAATGAAGTAGTTAAGCTGGAAAATAGAACAGAAAAAGGTACCTTCAGCTTATATTCACTTTTTTTAATTTTAAGAAGCCTCAGTCAATCCAGCCCCCCCCCACACACAAAATTTCCCGAAGAACCATTTACAAAGGATGTTAAATGAATATGATTTCATATATACTGCAAATATATATTTTTAATTTTTTCACTTAAGACTATCTAGTGATCTTTGTTTAGGAAGCAATTATATATAGGCTGGCCACACCTACCCAAGACTGGTAAAAAAAAATCACTTAATGTGGTTACAAAAACATCTAAGTTCTTGACATATTGTTAAAATTTGACTTTTAATCTTGCTGGCTTAAAGAAAAAAAAAAATCTCGTAATAGTTCTTCCTGGATCAATTGTGCCCCCAGTTTCTAACGTATTAATCAAGTCCTTATAAATGAAGATTAAAAAAAATCCAGGGGACTGAGGATATAGCTCAGTGGGTAAAGTGCTTGCCCTGCATGCACAAGGCCCTGGGTTCAATCCCCAGCACCACATGCACATTAAAAAAAGAAAAGAAAAGAAATCCTGAAATTCTCATCTTCATTAGCAAATCCCAATGGGTCAAAATTTTCTACTTACTGTTTTCTATAGTGCTTTATCACAGTCTCCAGTTTTTGAGATTTGAATATACCTTTCAAAAGTTGTTTATGACATGATGAAATTAAAAAGTATGAACTCAAAAATGTATCACCAGGAAAAAGCTGATTAAAACAAGCTAGAAGAGCAAACTAGTTTGGGGTAGGAGAAAAATGAAGACAAAAACTAGCAATCTATAGCTGAACAAACAAGTAAGAAAGTCACTTGGGATACATCTAAGAAACTTATGATATTTGAGAAAAAGTGTGCCTAAAAAAAAAAAAAAAATCCCCTGGTAAAAGGATTCTCTTATGGCTTCTTTAGACTCAAAGACATACACAAAATTATAAGAAGCACAAATATGGAAGTCATACCTTTTAGGCCTAAAGTCTGCAACTGAAACAGTTTTCCCAGCTCGAAAGGTAGAACTCGTAACAGGTTGTTATTTAAATGGAGCTCCCTGTTGATGTAAAAATTCCGGGAAGTCAGAAAACATATTAACCTTTAACCAACAGTTAAGATTAACAATGTAATTTCTAGGAATCTAAGTACCTAAGAAGTCAAAAGTTTTATATTATATTCCAAATATCTAGCACTGGGCTTCTCAAGCTATGAGGTTAAAAACAAAAAACAAATTAATACAAACCAATTTTTGTAAAATACAGGAAACAATGAATTACTAGAAAAGTTAAGAAAAAAAGGGCAAACATAAAAAAGTCCTTTCAATTGCAGTATTTATCTCACTGCAGACTGGAAACACAGCTTACAGACTCACCCAAGTCCACAGACTACAGTGAACAGTCTAGCATATATGTAGTCTACTAAGCATGTTTAAGACAGTGGAAATAATTAAGCCTAACATGTCATTGTTAAAAAAGAACTATAATGGTCATGAAGTGCCAATTCAAATGAGATTAATAATTAAGTTTATGCTTATTATTTTTCTTTTCTTTTTTTGAGGGGGAGGGTTCCAGGGATTGAACTCAGTGGTACTCAACCACTGAGCCCCAGCCCTATTTTGTATTTTATTTAGAGACAGGGTCTCACTGAATTGTCTTTGCACCTCGTCATTGCTGAGGCTGGCTCTGAATTCCTGGTCCTCCTGTCTCAGCCTCCTGAGAAGCTGGGATTACAAGGTGCGTGCTGCTGCACCTGGCTTATTTTTCTAAATTTACTGAAGTTTCACTTTAGAAATAAGTGCAGCTGTATTAACCACTAATGACTATTTTAACGATTTGTTTTGTGTAGAAAACCACAATATAAATATCATAGGGATATTTAAAAGGGAAGAAAACAACCAGAGACCCAATGCTGAGATACTAGTGATTCCTACACTGAGTTTTTAAAATTTATTATTTATTTTTTTCGATGTTGATGTGCCTTTATTTTATTCATTTATTTATATGTGGTGCTGAGAATCAAACCAAGTGTCTCACACATGTGAGACAAGCACTCTACCACTGAGCCACAAACCCAGTCCCCTATAGAGTTTTGTCACATTTTTAAATTTTATTTTGTTCTAATTAGTTGTACATGACAGTAGAATGCATTTATACGTTTTGATAGATCATACTTAGAGTATAATCTCTCATTTTTCTGATTATACATATTGCAGGATCACATCGGTCTCGCAGTTATATATATATATACATGAGGTAATAAGGTCTGTTTTACTCTACTATCCTTCCTACCCCCACAGCCCTTCCCCTCCCTTGTGTGAAGAAAACTACTTCTATAATCCTTGCTGAAATTTAAATGAACCTTGGTTATATAGTGGCAAACCAGAGGTCTGTGAAGCCATAAATTCAACAAGAAAAACTAGTTCTGAATAATTATTTTCTGTTTATTTCCAAATATATTACATGGTAAAAGAGTCCCTGTAAGTTAATTTGTTACAGCATATAATTCAATAATTAAGCCGAGAAAAAATGTCAACACTCTGGATTAGGAGCGATTTAGGAGCAAAGAAACTTCCACAAAGTCCTCATTCCTCTTTACTAGAAAGGAGCTTAAAAACCAGAGTAAAAGGGCAGGTAAATAGGGATTAACATAATAGTTGGAATGTGGCTTTATATTTAACTTTGGCAGATCTGATGTACCTTATATAAAAAGGTAATGAAAAATAGCAATTACCATGTGTTAAACTATGTACGAGTCAGGATGCTAGCAGTTTTTTTAACTTATAATCTCAGATAACCCTCATCTGAATTTAAGAAGCTTGCTTGTAAATGGCAAAGTCAAGATTCCGACCTGAATTCTGACTTCAAATCCTATCCACCATACTATAGGACTCCAAACTTAATAACTAATTCTAGCTTCTTTTATGTCCAGACTTTACATAAAAGCCCTGGAATGGCAAAAAGTTCTAATTGGCAATGTTTCCGGGACCCAGCATTAAGTATATATGGTGTCTGTCACAGATGAGTATATGAGATAATACAAGTGCCTTATGGTTACTAACTTCACTTTGTCAAAAAAAATTTTGGTTACAATATAAAGCACATTAACTCAAAACAACAATAAAAAAAAATTTCACACGATGGATCTACTGAATTATTAGTCAACATTTAATTTTCCCAAAAACTTTTAATAAAGGATACCACTGTGTTTACTTTTATTCCACTGCCATGAAATGGACAATCTTATTTCCTAACAAAACAAATGCTATATTTTGTTTTAGGAGGTATATAGTTAATTGTACTAAGTTTGGTCTGCATACCTGAGTGATACCATGTTTCCGAGTTCTGCAGGTAAACTACGGATTTTATTAGAGGACAGGTCCAGATACACCAAATTGTGAAGCTTGGCAATGTCTGAAGGAATGCGGAACAGGGAATTGTCACTTAGATGCAAAGCTGTCAAGTGAGTTAGTGACCACAAAGATGAGCTTAAGCTTCTTACTTTTCCTGTAAGAGAGAAAAATATGTCAAGGATTATACAGTGTTCTCTATAGTTTGATCTGTGGATTAAATACATGCTTTAATCAATAAATTATTATCCAAGAGATTGTGGTAAGGGGTTAAAAGGAAATCTTGTCTATTCTAGAACAATTGCTATCATTAAGTTATATTAAGTTATAAACTCTCTATTTAGCAGAGTATCAATACTTAGACTGTATGTGTATATACATACATTTACTTATTATTTTATTTTACATTATATTTTTTGGTACCACGGATTGAATTCAGGGTGCTTAGCCATAAAGTCACATCCCCATCCTTTTTTTTTTTTTTTTTTTTTTTTAGAGACAAGGTCTCCCTAAGTTGCTTAGGGTCTCCTAAATTGCTGAGCCTGACTTTGATTTTGCATTCCCTCCTGCCTGAGCCTCCCAAATTGCTCGGATCACAGGCATGTGCCACAACACCCAGCTAGACTGTATATTTTAAAGATACAATGGGAAAGAATTCTCCTTTAAAATGATCTCAGATGAGTGAAATGTATGAATATATGATAAATCCAACATTTGATCATGATTGATTTAGATTTACGGAAAAAACAAATTCTAGTATCTCAGAAGCTGTTCATATCTGGACTTCAGGAAATAATCTGCCTCAAAACAAAAAGGACAACAAAATATTCTGTCTAGTTGAGTTTAAAATCAGAGTACGCAAGCAATAATTATTTTAAGAATCCTGTAAGCAAACAAAATTTGTACTGTATAAATACAAAGAAAAATGCTTGTCCAGAAATACTTCATATACTTAAGTTATAACTACAGAATCTAGTAAACACAGTTAGTAGCTAAGAACAGAATGACAATGTCTTTTAATGCAATATTAAACCTGAATTTTGGCATTTCTTGATTAAGAAATCAATAGTTTGTATGACTTGTTCTTTCTCTATAATCTCCTTAATGGTTCAGAATCTAATGTAAGATAGAATGAAATAAACAGATATAATAGAAATAGAGCTTTTGAGAACTAATTAATCCTCTGATGGCTTAAAAAGTTAACTCTGAAACTTTTACTTCTAATCAAGGTGGAATAACAGGGACTACATACACCATCCCACCTGTAAAATCTACATTGAACACCTACTGGTGCAACAGTTTTATCCCTCCCAGGCAGGGAAACAAACAGGAAGGCCCTATAGTAGTCTCAGTTAACTTTTTCTTGTAACAGGAAAAAGCAGAGCAGGGAGGGAGGATTCCAAAAGCAACAGTGATCTCCCCAGTTCTGGAAAAAAGGTTCAGGGAAACCAAGGTGACTAGAATTCAAGAAGGCAGTGTACTAAAGAGAAATGAACAAGTCTGTTGATCTGAAGAAGCCCCCTCCCACAAGTTTTCAAGAAGGCTCCCTTCAAGCACTGATTATCACATGAATGAGAGAAACTGCCAGAGCCAGAGAGGAAAACAACACTCAAAAGGATTGTGTGGCAACAATCAGGTTCACACAGAACCAAAACTAGACTGTGTTCCCAATGGTTAGAAAGAGAAATCTCTTAATTCACAAAGCACTGGGCCTTATTAGTGGTACAAAATTAGCATTAGACTAGTGGCTGCTCTGGTCTCACTTAGGAAAGTTTAGGATCAAGCCTCTGAAAAATCAAACTATTTTTAAGTAACTTAACTGCATAATGATGCCCAAAACTAGTAATAGGAATACAAAAATATATATCACCCTACAAAAATTCACAATATGTAGCACTTAATTTAAAAAACCATCAAGCACGTAAACAAACAGGAAAATAAAATCCAAAATGAAGAAAAACAATCAATCAAAACCAGACAAAAGATAATAATAAAATTTGTAGATATTAAACAGTTACGTTCCGTATGGTCAAAAACGAGACAACTATGTAAAATAGAGATAGAAATGACAGTAGCCAAGATACCCAAAATGAACTACGAAAGTTGCATCCAAGATCTAAAATGAAAACAGACAGGATGGGATTAACAGCAAATTAGACACTGCAGAAAATTAGTCAAAAGGCAGAGCAAAGCAAGAGAAACTATCTAAAATAAAAGAAAGAAAACAATAAAAAGTATGTTAATGAAGTCTGGGACAAGTTTAAAAGTCCATTATTTGTAGCACCTGAAACAGAATTAAAGTGAGGAGGAAAGAAAGAAGCTTAAGAAATAAAGGCAAGACAAGAAAATATTTATATGCAAATCAATGAAGATGGACCTTACCTCATACCATATACAAAACTCAAAAACTCTTGGAAGAAAACATGCATAACTCTTTGTGCCCTTGGATTAGACCATGATTTATTAGATGCGACACTAATAGCACAAGCAATAATAGAAAAATTAGATAAACTACATTCATCAAAATTAAAAATCTTTTGTGCTTCAAATATCAAGAGAACCCACAGAATGAGAAACAATATTTGCAAGCCATAAATGTGATGACACTTACATCTGTAATATACTAAAAAGAAAATTCTTATAACTCAGGGGAAAAAAAGACAATTGAATTTAAAAACGGTCAAAAAAACCTGAATTTCTCCAAAGATACACAAATGGCTAAGAAGCACATGAAAAGATGCTCAATTAGCCACAAGGGAAGTACAACCAAAACCACAATGATATACCACTTCAAACCCACTGGAGTGTACATAACAAAAACACAAGATGGTAAGTATTGGCAATGAGCAGAGAAACTAGAACCCTTGTAATGCTGCTAGTGGAAATAAAAAGTGATGCAGACACTTTGGAAAATAGTATGGCAATTCCTTAAAAAGTAAAATACAGAGCTACCATATGGATTAGCAATTCACTACTATGTATATACCCAAGAGAAATGAAAACACACGGTCACATAAATGTTCATAGAAACATTGTTTTAAGAGCCCAAATTGGAACCAACCCAAATGTCCATCAGTGGATGAATGGATAAACAAATAAAGTATTTCTACATAACAATATTACATGAAGTACTAATGCATGCTACAATATAGATAAACTCAAAAACATTCATAAATGAAAGAAGGTAGTCATAGAAGACCAGGCATATGTGATACCATTTACTACAAAATGTCTGGGATATTCAAAAACCCCCCAAAACAGCAAATTAATGGTTGCTGAGTTCTAGGACGTTGAGGGGAATGAATGTCTGCTAATAGCACAAGGCTCCTTTGGGGGATGATGAAAAGGTTCTCAACTGATTGCAGTAAATGTTATATAACTCTATAAAAATTAAAAATTCACTGGAAGTGTACTCTAAATGGGTGAACTGTATTTCAAGCTGTTATAAGACAGAGCGAAAAAGGTAGGCAGAAAATTTTCTATATCTGATGAAAACCATAAAAAAGATACAAAAAGCTCAATGAACCTAAGCATATGAAAATTCCATAAAAAAGGATGCTGAGGTGTAACTAAGTGGTGAACCACTTCCTGGCATGTGTGAAGCTCTAGGGTCAATTCCCATCACTGGGAAAAAAATAAGACTGAAAATTCCACAAAATATAAGAAAGAAATTACATGAAAGTGCATCTTATGGGGTGGCTTAAAACAAACAATAAAGAGAAAATCTAAAAAGCAGCCAGAAAGGAAAAAATAAAAGTACATTTCATACAGAGGAATCAAAATAAAATGTCAGAATTCTAGCTATAAATCAAACAAGAGGGAAGATAGTTATTTCAGTCAGCTTTTGTACTGCTGTGACCAAAATACCCTACAAGAACAACTTAGAAGAGAAAAGGTTTATTTAGGACTCATGGTTTCATAGGGTCAAAGGCCAACTCCATTGCTCTGAGACCAAGGTGATATAGCACATCATAGAGGAAGGGCCCAGAGGAGAAAAGCTGTCCAGCTCATAGAAGAGCCTGGAAGGCAGGGTGGGGTACAGAGCAGAGGCATCCAGCCAGGACACCCCCAATGACTTACCTCCTCCAGTCAAGCCCCCCGCTCCCTGCTGCCCACAGTTACAATCCAGTCAATTCATTCCAACGAGGATGGGCTAACTAGGTTATAATTCTCATGATCAAATCATTTCACCTCTAAATATTCCTGCATTAACACAAGTTTTGGGGGGTCACCTCCTATCCAAACCATAACAATAGTGGCGCAAAATCTTTAATCTACCAAAAGAAAAAAATTCCCATCAACCCAGCACAAATATCTTTTAAAAGCTCACTACTTTCTCTGATACAGAAAAAGCTAAGTAAACTGCTGGCGTCACACACAACAGGAAATAAAAGAAAATTCTCTAGACAGCAGAAATACAATACCAAATGAAAATCTGCATTAACACACAGGAATGGAGAGCACAGAGAAATAAAGGTTAAGTATTCCTTGACAGAAATACTTGGAACCAGAGCATTTCAGATTTCAGAGGTTTTTGATCTTAGAATATTTGCAAATAAAATTTACTAGCTAAGCATCCATAATCTGAAGATCAGAAAATTTTTGAAAGTGAGCACTCAGCAAGTTTTAGACTTGAGAGAATTTTGGTTTTCAGATTTTCAGATTAGGAATGCTCAACTTGTAATGAATATGTAGATTAATATACTTTTAAAATATTTTAAATATCTTTAAAAGATAATTGATTACTTAAATCAGGATTAACAACAAAAGCATAAAAAATGGGAGGGGAAATAAAAGTATATTGCTGCAAGGTACTCATGTTCAGTGGTAATAGTATTACTAAAAGGTAAACTGTGATAGGTTAGACACTTAAAAAATGCAATTATTTCAAAAGAAAACAGGGGAAAAAAAGGAAGAATACAGAAGAACAAATGGGATGAATAAAAAAAGTTATCAAGACATTTAAATCTAGCCCCAAGATTAGTCATAAGAAAATTAAATGTCTTAAATGCCCTGAAGAATAGTTGATTTGCATTTTAAAAAAGCAAGCCCAACCTACATGTGCTGCATATAAGATATACATTTTAAATATAAAGGCAGATGGGATAAAGGTAATGAAAAAATATAATAAAAATATTAATGGTAATACTAATAAAAACAAAGCTGGTGTGGTTATTTCAATATTAGACAAAGTAGATTTTGGTAGATGTTTATGCAACAAATACCAAAACATCACATAACAAAATTCTTGAGCAAAACCTGACAGAATAGCAGAGGAGACAAATCCATAAGAGATTTTAGAACCTTTCTCTAAATTAACAAGAAACAAAGGTGAAAGAATATAGATTATGTGAACAATACTATAAACAAACTTGACCTAATTAGTATTTATAGCATATTCTACCCAGTAACAGAATTCACATTCAAGTGCAAAAGGAATACTTACCAAGACAAATCCTTTGCTAGGCCATAAAACAAACCTCAATAAATTCAAAAGGATTAAAATAGAAGAATGCTTTCTGACAAAATTATGTTGGAATTAAGTTAGAAATCAATAAAGTTATTTGGAAAATCTCCAAATATTGAATATTAACTCACTGGTCAGAAGCAATCAAGAGAATAGTTACAAAGCACCTAATAATGAATGAAAATGAAAACCTAACATATCAACCTTTGTGGGATGCAGCTAAAGCAGTGCTTAGAAGAAAGTTTATAGTACTATCCCTCATATTAGAAAGGAAATAAAGTTTCAAATCAATAAATGTTTTTGACCTTTACCTTAGTAATTAGATAACAAGAAAACCAAAGAAAGCAGAAAAAGGAGACAAACCTAAGAGCAAAGGTCAAGGAAATCTTAACAGGGAAAAACAGACTACAGCAATGAACCAAAAGCTGGTTCTTTGAGAAAAAGAAAAAAAGAAAAACTCATAAACCTCTAGCCAGACTGATCAGGAAAAAGAGGAAAGACATAAATTACTACTATCTGGAATTAAATGTAAAAATTACTATATATTCTACAAGTATTAAAAAGATATGGAAGGGTCTGGGGATATGACTCAGTTGGTAGAGTGCTTGCCTCACAAGTACAAGGCCCTGGGTTCAAACCCCAGCACCGCAAAAAAAAAGGAAAAAAAAAAAAAAAAAGAAGATATGGATAGATATGGATCATCAGATATCTGTTCATGTTTATAGTGGCTTTATTCAAAAATTTCCCCAGAGAAAAACAACTCAAATGTTCTTCAACTAGGAAAAGATAAACTCAGATAATGGAATTCTACTGCATAATGAAATCTCACTCACAAAACCTGTATGACAGGCAACAACAGGTGTTGGCAAGGATGTGGGAAAAAGGGTACACTCATATGTTGCCGGTGGGACTGCAAGTTGATGCAGCCACTCCGGAAAGACGTGTGGAGATTCCACAGAAAACTTGGAATGGATCCACCATTTGACCCAGCTATCCCACTCCTTGGCCTACACCCAAAGGACTTAAAATCAGATTACTACAGTGATGCAGCCACATCAATGTTCATAGCTGCTCAATTCACAATAGCTAGATTATGGAACCAACCTAGGTGCCCTTCAATAGATGAATGGATAAAGAAACTGTGGTATATATACACAATGGAATATTACTTAGCCATAAAGAAGAATAAAATTATGGCATTTGCAGGTAAATGGATGATGTTGGAGACTGTTATGCTAAGTGAGATTAGCCAATCCCAAAAATCCAAAGACCGAATGGTCTCTCTGATAAGTGAATGATGACGCATAATGCGGGGTAGAAGGGTGGCAAGAATGAAGGATAGAGAGCATAGAGGGAAGGGAGGGGTGGAGTCGGGGTAGGGGGTAAGAATAATAACAGAATGTGTGACAGACATCATTGCCCTGTGTACATGTATGAATGCACAGACGGTGTGACTCTACTTTGTGTACAACCAGAGAAACAATAGTTGTACTCCATTTGTGTTCAATGAATCAAAATTAATTAAAAAAAAAAACACCTTTATGAAACCCAAAAAGCTACGTACTGTATTATTCTATATACAGTTAGTCCTCTGCAGTTGCAGGTTTGGGATTCATAAATTCAACCAACAGTAGATTGAAAATATTTGGGAAAAAAATGCACGTACAACCTTTTTCTTGTCATTATTCCAAAACAAGAGTATAACCATTATTACCTAACATTTACACAGTATTAGTTATCAAAAGTAACCAGAGAAGGTTTAAAGTATACAGAAAGTTTTATGACTGAAAGTTATATGCAAATATAATGCCTTTTTATATACGAAACTTGAGCATCTGCAGATTTTGGTAACCCTAGGAAGAACTACTACCATACTGAAGGATGAGAGTATTTGATACTTGCAAAGACAAAAAATCAGTATCAGAAAAAATTATCAGGATTAGAGTATTTGATACTTGCAAAGACAAAAAATCATTATCAGAAAAAATTATCAGTGGCAACCAGAGACTATGAGTGGAGGGTTGGCTAGTCACTGGGATTTTGGGTGGGTAACAAAACTATTCTGTATCCTGAATTCAGTGGTAGCTATAGAGTGTATGTCAGAACATATATAACTACACACTTAATATAAAAGGTGAAATTTACTCTAGGTAACCTACAGCTTAATAAATTATAAAAAGTCAATGAAGGAATATTTTGACCAACATAATGCCAATAAATTCAACAAACTAGATGAAACAGACGATTTAGTACAAAGATACACAGTATCAAAGCACATTCAGAAAACAATAGCTTTAACGGACAAATACATGTTACAGAAATTGAATTTATACTTACACTTTCCACAAAATTTTAGAAACCAGATGGATTCATTCGTGAATACTACCAAACATTTAAGGATGAAATAATGTCAATTCTACTTAAACTCATCCAGAAAACTGAAAACAAGAGAATACCTTCCAAACCCTTCTGAGGCCAACACCACCCTGACAAAAATAGTAGAAGAAAACTACAAAAAAAAATTCCTCATGAACATAAATGAAAAAATTCTTAACACAATTTTAGCAAATCAAATCCAACAATTAAAAAAATAATGAACGAGTAAGGTTTATATAAGCTAGAAATTCCAGGATTGTTGAATATGCCAAAATCAATGTAAATTCATAATTTTTCATGAAGATTCATGAATCTTAAAAAAGATGCAGTTTAAAAATCATTTCACAAACTACAACATCCACTCCTGGTTTTAAAATAAAACCTCACTAAATTAAGAACAAAACTTCATTACCTTGAAAAAGAACATTTATAAAAAGTTCAGTGGTAAAGGAATGGTTTCCCCTAAGCTCACGACCAAAGCAAGAATGTTCACTCTCTCCACTCCCATTCAACATTTTATTGGAGGTTCTAGCCAGTTTAATAAGGCAAGAAAAATAAATGACTTGGAAGTAAAACTGTATCTGCCAATCATGTAATTATCTATGTAATAATTCTATGGTATATATAAAAATGCCACCAATAAAGAATACAAGATCAATATGAAAAAATGTGTTATATTTCTGAATATTAGCAATGACCAAGAAATTGAAATTTTAAATGGTATTATCTATGATAGCATCGAAAGTATGAAATAGTGGCAAATCTGGCCTGCACACTGAAAACTACAAAACAATGCCGAGAGAAATTCTAGTCCTATATAAGTAATGTGTAGCAATCATATGTAAGTAATGTGTAGCAATCATAGATTAGAAAACTCCCAATATTGCTAAGATGGTAGATTTCCACAAATGATTTACAGTATCATCACAATCAAAATGCCAGCAGTTTTGAAATTGATAAGCTGATCGTAAAATTCATATGTAGTTAGTGGCTAGGGGTACAGCTCAGTGGTAAAATGCACATTCGGCATGAGGGAGGCCCTGGGTTCAAACCCAGCAACACAAACACACACACACACCATCATATGGAAATGATAAGACTTAGAAACACCAAAACAACTTTAAAAAAGAAGAAAACTGGAGGGCTAATACTACATGGTTTCAGGATTTACTATTATAAACACTATGGTTTGAATGGGTCCCCCAAAGTTCGTATGTTTTTAAACTCAATTTCTAAGGCAATAGTGTTGAGATGAGGGGCCTAATGGAAGGTGTTAGGTCACAATGGATTTATGTTGTGAATGTGGGAGTGGATTTATAAAAAGGAGTCTGTTCCCCTCTTATATTCTCTCAAGAGCACATTCCCTCTTACTATGTGATGCGTTCCACCATGTTAAGTACAGAAGTCGTACAGCCCCGTACAGCCCTGTAATCTTGGACTTCCCAGCCTCCAGAACCACGAGTCAAATAATTTTATTTTTTTTTGAGAAATTACCCATTCTGTGTTATTCTGTTAAAGCAACATAAAAAGAACTAAAACAATAAACAACTCTCAAAATTTAGTAACAGAAAAACCACAACTTCCAAAATAGATAAATTTGAACAGACACTTCAAAGACAACATATGAATGGCAAATAATTGTATGAAAAGATGCTCAACATCCTATGTTATTAGGGACATTCGTATTAAAATCACAGTAAGATAGCACTATATATCCAGAAGAGAGGTCAAATTTAAAAGACCATGCCAGGAGTTGGAGAGAGTATAGCACAAAGATATCTAGCAGGGATACAACAGGAACTCTTTGCAAAAGTTTCAATATTTTTTAAAAAGTTAAACATACGCTTATCATATGGCTGACTGTGTTCTAAGACATTTACCCAAGAAATAAAAGATGTGCTCACACAAAGAATCTTCAGAGTAGTTTTGTTTATAATCAAATACAGTGAATAACCCAAATGATTATAATCAGTGAATGGATAAACAAATGTTGGCATACCCATACAATAGAACATTACTCAGTAATAAAAAGAATGACTTACTAAAAACAAGTACATAGAATAAGAGCAGACTAAAAAACACAGTCAGTTCATATTGTGTGATGTCATTTATGTTAAAATCCTACAAAATGCAAACTAATCTACTATAGAAAGCAAAACAATGATTGCCTAGGAATGGGGAAGGAGATTGGACAAATGGGAGAGAAATGAGAGAAGGACCACAATCTTTCAGGAATGACAGATATGCTTATTCTTGATTGTGGTGATGGTTTCACAGGTGTATGCACACATCAAAATAAATCACATTATTCATTTACACATATGCTGATTTTTCCATGTCAGCTGTATCTCAATAAAGCTACACAGTAAAATCTGTCTTGACACAAAAATATACCTTCTCCCAATACCTAATTAGAGTGGAATCTACAGCATAGTCTATTTATAAAACAAATTTTATTCACTTAATTTTCAGTTCATAGAATTGGAGATAAAATACTATTTTATATGTAGAAAGCATTTAATATTTTAACAAAGGATTTTTAAGTACCTACCAGGTTTTGTGTGTATTTTAGTCCTCTACACTTTTGAGAAGTCAAGAATATAGCTTCAGAAGCAAAACAGAGGCTCTACAAGGAAACACAACTTATGAAGGCTCATTTTTAAAACATACAAATTTGTATACTGTTTTCCTACATAGGGCAATTCTATCTGCCAGAAGGACAAAATGACATCTCCACAAAAAAGGAAAAAGGTAACCAGAAAGGTACTAGAAAGACTGGGGTGGAAGGCACAACAAACAAAGTGTAAGATTTCATGTGTAACTAAATAAATTATACATGGGGTAGAAGAAGCAAGGGAGGATTCAGATCCCTAACTTACTCTGGAGGAAAAATCTGGAATAAGTTTCTAAACACCAAAAATAGGCTAAGTAATGGAAGAGAATATTTCTAAGTGTAACTCAAATGTCAAGATCCAAAATGAAAATAATTATCAGTTTGAATTCATTAAAATTTAAAATTTTCTATATGAGAGACATACCAACATATATGGGAGTAAAAAAGATAGAATTCAATCAACTTTCAGTATTTAAACATACTAATGTTTGGACAGAATGGTAACAATGTCCCGGCCCTCATGCATTTTTATGTGAGCTATAAAATGAAGGATAAAACAAAATAAAAGATAAGGCAACAACTGGAAGACAAACAATAAATAATAGCAGGTAAGCAACTGAAGTAAAAAGAAAGGGTGGGTTAGAGAGATGTAGCTCAGTGAGAGACTATTTGCCCTGCATGTGTGAAGCCATGGGGTTCAATCCCCAGCATAAGATAAAAAAAGGCATTCTAAATTCAGTAACAGAAATACCATCACCACAACAAAACCCAGGATGAAGAGGGCTGGTTATATTATTTCCACCTATGCAAATAGAAAAATAGTAAGACCTGTAAGTAATAATGACAAGACTAAGGAAGAAACACACATTCATTATGGAAAGGCAAGCAGGCCAACACAGGACTAGACATATGAAAAAAAACATGCATTTTCAGAAATGAAAGAAACACAAATTCAAACAGTAAAAGCCATCTCTCAGTGTCCTTGGAGGACTGTTCAAGACTCTCCTGCAGATACCAAAATCCTTTGATACTTAAGTTCCTTATATAAAATAGCACAGTATTTGCATATAACCAAGGAACACCCTCCTCTCTAATTAAATTATCCCTAGATTACTTATAATACATAATAAAATGTAAATAACTGTTACATTGTATGTTTAGGGGAAAATTACGAGAAAAAAAGTCTGTACATGTTCGTAGGTGCTATTCTGCATCCCTTGCCCCCTGAAAATTTGTGATCTTTAGTTGGTTGAATCTATGGACACTGAACCCCAGGACGTAGAAGGCTGACTGTATTCATTTCTACTTATACAAACAGCAAAATTAAAAGACATATATAAGGCTTTACATATAAAGCCTCATATATATATGTCACATATATAAGACATATATAAAAGGCTAAGAAAGAAACAGACACATTCACAATGGGCAAGATGTACCTATATTTTGAAGTCAATCTGGTAATATCTACTAAAATCTTAAACCTAAGTATCCTCTGTCCCATCATAATCAGTGATTTACCTTACAAAAATACGTGCTCAAGTATGTTAATATATATGCTGCTGGTAGAGGGGAAAATTAGAAGTTATAAAAATCATCATGAACAAGACCTATTTATGGTTCATTTATATGATGTTCTGTAGCTATTACCTTTTAGAATGACATAGTTATGTACATCAATGTGAACAGAGGCTCACAATAAAAGAAAAATAAAAGCAAATTTTAAAACACAGTACTCTCTAGTAAAAAGATATTGTAATTTAAAAGATCAAGTTAGAAAAGAAAAAGAATGTAACATATTAGATAATGATAAATCTCTACTGACAGAACCAAGAAATTAAGTTTCCTAATTTCCTGGGAAAGAATAATGACCAAAAGTCTTTATAATCTGATGCTATCCACTCATTTCTTCCCCATAAAAGTGTACATACAGTCATGTGTTGTTTAACAATGGGAATATAATTTGAGAAATTTATTGTTATGTGGTTTTGTCTTTGCCAAAATGTCCTTAAAGAGTGCATAACTATATTCCTATGCACTCCAAAATTTGCATTCACTTTTAAGCAGTTTAGGGATTTGAGAAAGACTGGGATTATCCTGATCTATGTTAAGAGCCCTATTTAATATGTGATTTCATTCTGAAGTTCCCAGAATCCTTCACTGTTAAGCACTAAGAAACAGGAAGAATTTAATTACTGTTTCCTGAAATCAGAAGGTGATTAAAAGATTAGGTTTAATTAGTGTACCTACCAAGACATCACAGTAAATTACACATACATTTATAGATTTGGGAAAAAATAAGAAAGAAATAATATCTAGACATCTAAAGCACTGACAGTTTGGGAGAAACAGAAGAATCACAGCTGATCTTCATTATGTGCTAATTCTGTACTTGAAAACCATACTACTACTTCAAATTTATTTATAACTCCCAAATCATTCAGATGTATGAAAAATGGCAAAAAAAAAGTTGCCCAATGCATATGTTCCCAAATGAAGTTTAACTAGTTGACAGTTCCTCATTTCAAATCCTATACTGTAAACAAGTGTCCTTTCTTGTATGTAGTAAATGCGACTTTTTTTTTTTTTTTTGCATTTTGCATATTTTGTAGGTAATTTTGCTATTTAAAATACCCCCAAGCAGAATGGTGAACTGCTAAGGTTCAAGAGCATAAGAGGATTGTGAGGTACCTTACTGACAAAATACATGTGTTAAACAAACTTCAGACATGAATTATACTGCTGTTGGCCACTAAGTTCAATGCTAATGAATCTATTAACAGCTATTAAAAAAGGGGCCTGTAAACAAATAAACCAAGTATAGTACTGATCTGTCAATGAGAATATGACCAGTGACTCACAGGAACTTAAACACTGTATTTCCATTGGGAGCAAAGGTTCATTTTTCACTAATTCAGTATTCACAGTAACTTTAAATAACATAACTACTTGCAAAAAAAGGAGAATGGACCATAACTAGGAAAGATCATAATTTGAACTTCTCCTAAATCACAATTGCTAGTAGCAAGGAAAGCTGCAACCTCATGAAAGGAAGACTGTGTCATGGGAGTTGCAAACTGGATCAAGAAGAGGAAAAAAGACCAGATTAAATTACACACAGGGCATTGGGAAGAACATTTGACAGACTAAATACCACAATAATACTTAACTTAAAAATAGTAAGTCAATGAGAAGGAAACATACTTAATGAATACACCAAAGCATATAAGTTAATAAAAGGAAGTTTCAATCCTTAAAGGCAAACACAATGTAAAGGTAACATCACTGAACTAAGGTGAGAAGGAACTGTTCTAACATCAATGGAAAGGTACAGACTGTTCAAATTGAATTCATCTGATTTAAGTAAGGAAAGTTTAGAACTAAAAATAAGCCTAGAACCTGAGAATGGAAACACTAAAGTATTATGTTTTCTGTGACCCCAAATTTCACATGTTGGAAACTTAATCCTCAAATTTATACATTGATGTTATTTGGAGGTGGGGTCTTTGGGAAGTATTTACCATTACAGTCATTAGGGTCCAGCCACCATAATAGGACTGGGCTTCATATGTTTCCCCATATGATGGCCTATGTTGTGATATGATGCAGCAAGTAGACCCTGACCAGAAGCCACACAGATGCTGACACCACACTCTTGGACTACCCAGCCTACAGAACCATAAGCCAAATAAACTTCTTTTCTTTATAAATTACACAGTTCTCAGGTGTTTTGTTTTGTTACAGCAACACAAAACAGACTAAAAGTATTAGGAAAAAGACGAAGGGAGAGGAAAGAAAATATTATGTTCAAAGTAAATGAACACAACAGTAAGATGTGGTGGTTCCTGAATGTAGTCCTAGCTTTTAGGGAGGAAAAGGCAAGAGGATCCCAAGTTTGAGGCCAGCCTGAGCAACTTAGGGGACCCTGCATCAAAACAAAAAAATAAGAAGGTTAGGATGTAGTTAAGTAATGGAGTGTCTGCCTAAAATGTGTGAGGAAAATAGGCTTAACATCTAGTACTAAAAGGAAAAAAAAAAAGTTAAGACCCTATTTAAAATATGAACACCACAAAGGTAAAATTCGTAGGGATAAATATAATTAAATGTACTAAACAGATTGAGGGATTTTAAAAAAGAAAAAATAGACAAAATGACTCAATTTATAAATAAACTAATATGATCATAATGTGAAGAACAAATTCTGAATTTCATTATAAATAAAAACCAGTCAAGGATAACATGCCAAAATTAGAAAATGCACACCTCCTTTGGACCAACAGATAAAGGAAAGATATAGATAATCTACTACAGCATAGCTTGTCAGCTGATAATCAAAAGTACCATTGAAATCAATCTAAAATACATGCTAAATGAAAAAATTCAGTATACAAATATATAAATATACTACTTTAATACTAAAAATGAGAGGTATAGAATCTACTTTTGCATTTGTGCTTGCACAAAGGAACTCTGAAGGGATGCAAAAAAACCTTAAAAATTACATGTATGCATATACATATGAACATGTATGCTGAGAGGTATGTTCTTTTTATATTTTATGTATCCTTATCCTGAAATGCCCTTAATCCAAGTTTCACTTGGCTAAAGTCATTATCTCAGTAGTGAGCTATTCTAGGATGCTTTCCCTGATCCTACTAGGCTGGTTAAAACCTTCTTAAGAAAAAGGTAATAAACATTCCTGTTCTGTACTTGTCATAGTTTTATAAATACCTTCGTATGGGAGTCTCCTCCTACAATCTGTGAGTTTCTTGAAATGTTTTATCACTTATTGCATCAGCAATTTCAGAATAAACAAATGAATGAGTAAATAATGGCTTCTGAACTCCCATTCAGTATCTGCTGCCTGTACATGGGTTTACCTCCTTTCCCAATCACCTATCCCCACTTTGAATTTCCATAAATCAGATAATATGCAGAATACAGGTAGCTGCACAAGCTGGTAACATCATGAAAGCTACCTGATTCTTAAGTTACACTTATCTTAATTATCAAAAAGAGCTACCTACAGTATTTTCTTTTTTGTTTGTGATATAAGGGATTGAACTCAGGGGTACTGTTCCAGTGAGCTACATTCCCAGCCCTTTTAAAAATCTGAGCTAAGTCTTGCTAAGTTTTGGACTCTGGCCTTGAACTTGAGATCCTCCTGCTTCAGTCTCCTAAATCACTAGTACAATATTCGGTTGGCTGCCTGGCGGGTGGACACAGTGCAGCAAGTCTGCAGCTGTGGGAGCAGCGCTCTGTCTGTGTAGACCTGCCAGGCGTTGGCTCACCACAGCAGGCAGCAGGCGGGTGCTAGGTTTGCCCTACAGTCCAGCCCTCCCCTCAGGCCTCTGGCTGCCTACAAACAGCTCACTATATCCAACGTCACAGGGCTCCCAAGGGGGAATGACAGCTTCCCTGCCCATTTGCTGCAGCTATCCTAGCCAGCCACTGGTCCATTCGTCAGCCTGTGCTTACCAGCCATTGTCCAGATCCCTAGCCCACAAATTTCAATTACTCAGCAATTGACCCAAATCTCGTTAGCCTGCGAAATTCAACGACTTAAAAGAAGCTTTCCCCCATTCCGTCCCTGTCCCTCCCTCCCTCCCTCTCTCTTCCTACCACTCCCCCTCCTCCCCACCCCCTTCTCCAGGGCAGACAATGTTCATCTGCCTAATAAAATTCCTTGGGTGAGTTCCCCAGTCCCGAGTGGTTTTTCTGGGCACTTTTCTCTTTTCAACTAGGATTTACAGGATTGTGCTACCATACCTGGCCATATAATCAATCTTCTTTTTTGGTTTTTAATTTTATATTTTTATTTTTAGCAGTACTGTGGTTGAATCCCGGAGTGCTATGCCACTAAACTACATCCCTAACCCTTCTTAATTTTGAGACAGTTTTGCCAAGCTATCCAGACTGGTCTTAAACTTGCAATCCTCCTGATTCAGCCTCCTGATTCACTGGAATTACAGGTGTGTACCACCATGCCTGGCTAATATTTTCTTTAAAAAACAAACAAAAAAACCCATGGGCTGGGGTTGTAGCTCCATGGTAGAATGCTTGCCTAGCATGTATGAGGCTCTGGGTTCATCTCTCAGCACCACATGTAAATGAGTAAAATAAAGATCCTCTAACTACAAAATGATTTTAAAAAAATCAGAAAAACTTTTATTCAGAATTTGAGAGACATGATCTATCAATCTCCAGAGAAAAATAAGTCTGAATAGAGCTAACTTTCTCAGTAAATTCAAGTCTTCAAAATGTTGGAGCAGGTCACTAAGTACAAAGGCTTATGTATGGCATACAGCATAGGTACCTGGTTCAAAAATCCTGCGTAGCTGAGCAGTACAGCACCCCCAGAGTTCAATCCCCAGTACTGCAAAGAATAAAAATAAGCAAAAACAAACACAAAATCCCAAATATCTTTTTGTGACTATCAAGATGTTCAGACCCAGTTTCTTGAAGCTTCTTGAGCTAGTACATTTCTCCTTGCACTATGCTGCCACTGCAAAGGCCTGGAACAAGTACAGCCCTTGAAGGCAACCACAGTGCAGCCCCCACACAATTAAACAAAAGAAAAAGAACAAGAGTTATATGGTATCTTCAGGTCTTCAGGCAGAATTTTGAAGTGCACACATCTGTCTCAGATTTCCAAAAAAGAACTGTCTGTTGCTGACCACTGGGAGAAAGAAAAATTATGTTTAAAAAACCACAAAAACACAAGTTTGAAAGCACTGAAGAACTACAAAGACAAAAAAGACATGATAAATGAAGAACCTGTAGAGAAGGGAAATACAGGGAGGTGACATTAAGGAGGATACTCCCCAGCACTTTACCTCTAAAAGATGTAGAATCATCAGCAGCAGCTAAAATTAAGGAAATGAGCTGAAAGTAGAGAACAGAACTTTAAGCTGTCACATATAACCTGAAGACAGGACAGAGAAGAAGACACAGTTAAACACCAAGATTTCAGTTGGCAGCTATACATAGGGATGATCCAGCAATAAGCCAGTGCTCACAACCACTGAACACCTGGTTCAAATCAGATAAATCCACTGGGCATGGTGGCATATACCTGTAATCCCAGCGGCTGGGGAGGCTGAGGCAGGAGGATTTCGAGTTCAAAGCCAGCCTCAACAAAAGTGAGGCACTAAGCAACTCAGTGAGACCCTGTCTCTAAATAAAAAACAGGGCTGGGAATGTGGCTCAGTAGTCAAGTGCCCCTGAATTCAATCCCTGATCTCTCGCCCCACTGCCCCTGCTCCAAAAAAAATCAGATGAATCCTGATTAGACTAAGTTCATCCATCCCTACCACAACGACCTGGAAAACACATAAGCACATTTACTTCTAAGGAAGAGAATGCCATCAAATTATTTTGCCATTTCCAGCATTCAATAAAGTGACCAAACCAAAGGACTAAAAGTCAGAAGAAAAAGAGAAACAGAACAAAACCTCCAAGAGACTCGGATATTGAAGTTATCAGTCTTTTAAAAAACTATGGGGCTGGGGATATAGCTCAGTTGGTAGAGTGCTTTCCTAGCATGCACAAGGCCCTGGGTTCAATCCCCAGCACCGCAAAAAAAAAAAAAAGAAAAAAAAAAAAAAGAAAACCTATGATAAAACTTATTTTCAGCCAAGAGTAAACCTAAACAACTTTAAAAAATTAGGACAAAATGTATTTAAAAAATCATTTTCAGACATCAGACACTAGGCAGCACAGGACATCAGTTACTGATGGGAAAAAAAATGAGCCCTTATCACTGTTCCAGCTGACTGCCCAGAGTTTCATGATAGTATGCTGAGGTACAGAACCCATGCAGGTTCTGGTGGTCCACATAAATTGAGGGAATGAAACTGAGAGTCTGGAGAGGTCAAGATATTTAGAGTTTACAGGACAAAGTGCAGAAAAGAAAAGACAAAGAAAGATCTGAAAAGACTCTCCCTTCTCCTTCCCCAAGTTTTGACTGAGACTCAGGATCAGCAAATGCATGGAAGAAAAACCTGAGGGAGAGGAAGCAGAGATAAACTGAAAAAAGCAGATGAAACAATCCTTGGGGATCACAAGGAAGAGTTTGTATTTCCCCCAGAGTGGAAAACCTTTTAACTCGCAGAGTATACAGGAAGGTCCTAGTAAGCTTCAAGTGAATCAAACTGTTTCCAAATAATTTAACTTTATCTGAGAACAAAGTTCAGGAATATTTCTAGGAATACAAAAATTACCCAGCACTCATGAAGGTAAGATTCACAATGTACTATGTCCAAGCAAAAATTGCCAGGTATGCAATGAGAAAGAGAAATAATGTAACACCAACCTACAAATGCATAATATGATAGAATAAGGACATTAAAAGTTACTATGCCTAAATTATATATGTTCAAAAAGATACAGGACAAATGTTAAGTAAAGGTATAGAAGACATTCAAAAAATCTACATTTAACTTCTAGCATTAAGTGCAGCGTGTTAGTCATTACAAAGAAAAATATTAGTAAAATTGAAGGTATAGTAACAGAGACTAGTACAAAATGAAAAGAAAGTAAAGACAACAATGAATTAAACATAGTGAGCTATAAGAGAATCAATCAAATGGCCTAAAATACAAGTAACTGTATTTCCTAAAGGGCTAGAGGGAAAAAGGCAGAAAGAATTATTTGAAAAAATAACTGCCTAAACTATAAATCCACAAATCCAAGAAGATGAACAAGATCCAAAGACCAAAGAAATAGTAAGGAAAAATAAACCCTACACCAAAGGCATATTATACTGATTAACATCAGAAAGTGGACATACATAAAAAGAAACAAGAATAGGAGTAACTACTGACATATCAGAAACAATGTAAACAAAAGAGAGCAAAGATCTGGGCCTACTTTTTCTATTTGGTGCAGGGTCTCTGTTCTAATTCCTAGGTCCTTGATCCATTTTGAGTTGAGTTTTGTGCAGGGTGAGAGATAGGGGTTTAATTTCATTTTGCTGCATATGGATTTCCAGTTTTTCCAGCACCATTTGTCGAAGAGACTATCTTTTCTCCAATGGGTGTATATGGTGTCTCCATCTAGCATGAGATAACTGTATTTAGGACCAGACTTCCTTAACAAGACTCCCAAAGCACAGGAAATAAAAGCAGGAATCAATAAATGGGATAGATTCAAACTAAAAAGCTTTTTCTAAGCAAAGGAAACAATCAACAATGTGAAGAGATAGCCTACACAGTGGGAGAAAATCTTTGCTACATATACTTCAGATATAGCACTCATCTCTAGAATTTATAAAGAACCCAAAAAACTTTACACCAAGAATACAAATAACCCAATCAATAAATAGGCTAAGGAACTGAGCACATACTTCACAAAAGATCTACAAGCAATCAACAGATACATGAAAAAATGTTCAACATCTCTAGTAATTAGAGAAGTGCAAATCAAAACTACCCTAAGATTTCATCTCACCCCAATTAGAATGGCTATTATCAAGAACACAAGCAACAATTGGCGAGGATGTGGGGGAAAAGGTACATTCATACACTGCTGGTAGGATTGCAAACTGGTGCAGCCACTCTGGAAAGCAGTATGGAGATTCCTTAGTGAACTTGGAATGGAACCATGATCTGACCCAGCTATCCCACTCCTTGGCCTATACCCAAGGGACTTAAAATTACCATACTACAGTGACAGAGCCATATCAATGTTTACAGCAGCTAATTTATAATAGCTAGATTATGGAACCAACCTAGATGCCCTTCAATAGTTGAATGGATGAAGAAACTGTGGGATATATGTACAATGCAGTATTATTCAGCCATAAAGAAGAAAATTATGACCTTTGCAGGTACATGGATGGAGGTAGAGATTATAATGCAAAGTGAGATAAGCCAATCTCAAAAAATCAAAGGCCGAATGTTTTTCTCTGATAAGTGGATGATGATACATAAGGGGGAGGGGAGAGGTAAGGGAAGAATGGAGGAAGGATGGATTGTATAGAGGGAAATGAGGGGCAGGGGGGAAGAAAAGATAATGGAATGAGACTACCCTCTGTACATGTATGATTACACAAACAGTGTGACTCTACTTCATGCTGTACACAAATGGGGTACAATCAAAAAATTTAAAAAAAGATTTCACAAAAGAACATAGTTTTAAAGATTATTTTTAAAATAATTATTTCTCCAATGCATGAGTTGGCATCCGAATACCGATAAAACGAAAGACTCATCTAAATTAAAGAAAAAAGTGTAAAAGTTCAAAAAAAAAAAAAAAAAAGAAAAAAAATATTTTTTTTTTTTTGGCAGGGATGGCATGGTGGATAGGTATCAGGGATTGAACTCAGGGGCACTGGACCACTGAGCCATACCCCCAGCCCTATTTTGTATGTTTTTATTTACAAACAGGATCTCACTGAGTTGCTGAGCACCTCACTTTTGCTGAAGTTGGCTTTGAACTTGTGATACTCCTGCCTCAGCCTCCCCAGCCGCTGGGATTATAAGTGTAAGGTATATCTTTAAAGTACTCAAAGATTAAAAACCATCCCTCTATAGCTGCAAGATATATAATGAGGTCACTAATCCTAGTATCTGATGAAATAAATCAAAGAATTAATAAATGGAGAGATAAGCCCATGTTTGTGTGCAAGAAGACTCAATATTGTCAAGATGTCAGTTCTTCCCAACATTTAATAGATTCAATGTACTCTTAATCAAAATCCCATTTAAATTAAAAATCTCTCCCCTACACTGTCAAGAGAATGAGAAGACAAGCTGAGGACTAGAGAAAATATTTGTTAAAGGACACATCACGACTGGGGGGTGCTTTACAGAGTTCAATCCCTAGCACCAAAGGGAAAAATAAAAATAAAAAGATATATCTGAAAAAGGACTGTTGGATGTTAGGTGTCCCCAAAGGCTCAAGTATGAGAAATGCAAGAAGGTTCAGAGGAGAAATGATTAGGTTGTGAGAGTCTTAACCCAATCAGTGAATTAATCCCCTGATAGAATTAATTGAGTGGTAACTGAAGTGGTAGGGTGTGGATGGAGAAGGTGGGAACTGAGGGTGTAGCTTTGGGGTATATATTTGTAACTGGCAAGTGGAGACCTCTCCCTCCTTCCTGATCACCATGTAAGCAGCTTCCCTCTGCCACACTCTTCTACCATGTTGTTCCTATCTCACCTGGAGCCCACCTCCTGTGGACTGAGACCTCTGAAACTGTTAGCCCTTAAACTTTTCCTCCTCTACAATTGTTCTTGTCAGATCATTTCAGTCACTGTTAGCAAAATACAGAGATCTCTCAAACCTCAACAATAAAAAAATGAAAATGGCAAAGATCTGAAAAGATAACCCATCAAAGATATATCAACAGTAAATTAGCATATGCAAAGCTGTTCAACCTATGTCATTAGTAAACTACAAATTAAAACAACAATGAAATAAAACACTGTGAGGTAGTAGCTAGCAATGAGCAGTAATGCAGGCAGGGTCACAAGTGTTCTTTAAATTACTTCTAAAGTAGATAAGAAAGCAAAGGGTAGTAGTTAATTTGTAGAAAATAAACAGAAGGGGCTGGGGTTGTAGCTCAGTAGTAGAGCGCTTTCCTAGCACATGTGAGGCACTGGGTTCAATCCTTAGCACCACATAAAAATAAGTAAGTAAGGGCTTGGGTTGTGGCTCAGAGGTAGAGGGCTTGTCTAGCATGTGTGAGGCACTGGGTTCGATTCTCAGCACCTCAAATGAATAAATAAAATAAAGGTCCACTAACAACTACAGAAATACCTTTTAAATAAATAAATAAAGGTATTGTGTCCATCTACAACTAAAAAAAAATTTTTTTAAATAAAAATAAATAAGTTAAAAAAAAGAAACTAAACAGAAGCAAGGGAGCTAGTTGGAAATCACATCAAGAAAAAGGATTAATGGGACTAATTCTTGACAGGGTCCACTAAGACTGACGTGAAGTTAGGAATTATAGCTGTAAGTGTCTCCATTTGTCTGGGAAGGAGGATTCCTTTAGTAGTGCATATGCACTAAGGTAACTTCTGACCAGCTATGGACTCCAGTACCCAAATTAACATGGGATTGACTTGTAGATGAAGCCCCCCTTAATAGGATGGCCACCATGACAGTTCCAGAGAGGACCAACTAAGGTCAAAAACTCCACTGCCCAACATGAAGGAGGAGCTGGACACCTGATTGGCAAGGAGTACTGAAGGAGGCCCCAAGTTCTCCTGGTAAACATCAAACAGTAATACACTAATGTGGAGACAGTGTTGTCTCCTTTGTCATTCTCTGCTCAGAAACAGCCCACTCTCTCTCAAGAGGGCTCTACACTTAAGCCTCACTTTGTTTTTACTTCATTTTACAATAAAATTCTCTTACATGACTTTTGGGGTCTAACTTTAAATTTTCTTTTGTCAGAATATAAGAACTAAGGTTTGGAGCTCCCTGCTATGTTATACACACATCAGGATGGCAAAAAAAACAAGCACTGATACCACCAAATCCTCAGGGGACTATGGAGCAAGAGGAATTTTCATTCTTTGCTGTTGGGAATGCAAAATGGTATATCTACTTCAGAAGAAAGCTCAACGGTTTCCGATAAAACTAAACAAACTCTCAGCATAAGATCATGCCTGCTTGGTAATTACCTAAAGGAGTTGAAAACTTGAATGTACACAAAAACATACACACAGATGTTGTTAGCAGCTTTACTCAAAACTGCCAAAACTTGTACATAAAATGAGGTTCTTCAGTAAGTAAATAGGCAATAAACTGGTATATCCAGATCCTGGGGTAATATTCAGTGCTAAAAAGAAATGAGCAACTGGGCCATGGAAAGACACAAGGGAATCTTAAATATATATTATTAACTGAAATAAGACAATCTGAAAAGGTGACATACTATATGATTCCAACTATATCCCATTTTGGAAAAGACAAAACTAGGGAATTAGTAAAAAACATCAATGTTTGCCAGGGGCTAGGGAACAGGAAAAATGAATAGTGGGAACAAACAATTTTTAGGGCAGAGAAATTACTGTGTTCTATAATGGTGGATCCATGCTGTAATAGATTTGTTAAAACTTACAGAATGCAGAACACAAAGTGAACCTTAATAAAAAGTATGGCTTTTGAATGATGGTGTGTTAATGTAGGTTCATCAGTTATAACCAATGTACCACTGGTACAGATATAGTGGGAGAGACCTGCGTGGCATTAAGGGGTTTATGGGTGCTCTGTACCTTCCACTCAATTTACTATGAAAGTAAAACCACTCCAAAAAACAAAATTAAAACCAGTGGTTGGGCAGGTGCAGTGGTGCACGCTTGTAATCCCAGAGGCTTGGGAGGCTAAGGCAGGAGGATCACAAATTCAAAGCCAGCCTCAGCAAAAGCAAAGCAATAAGAAACTCAGTGAGGCCCTGTTACTAAATAAAATATGAAATAGGGCTGGGGATGTGCCTCAATGGTCAAGTGCCCCTGAGTTCAATCTCCATTACCAAAAGAAAAACTCCAGTGGTTGCCAGAATTGAGAGTGGGAGGAAATGTCTAACAACAAAGGGACACAGGAAAATTTGGGGGAGTGATGACACTGCTCCATATTATATCTGTGGTGGTAGTTGGGGGTTAAACAATACATGTTTGAAAAAGAATTGTATGACAATGAGTTTTACTATATGTAATTTATACTTCATTTTTAAGAAAAAAAATTTAAAGACTTTTAAGAAATATGCAACATTGAGAACAGAACTCCAAAGAAAACCAAAGCAAGGAATCAGAACAACTAATAATTCAAGGAAACTTTCCTGATTAAAGAAAAAATCAATTACACATTAAAAGGAAACATATCCGACAATATAAGAACAACAACATGAAGATGTAGTAAAATTACTGATTTTATGGTTAAAAAAAATCCTCTGGACTCTAGGCAATAAGAGCAAATAACCAACAAGAGAAAGAAAATTAGACTGCCAGCAGAACTGTGGTAAAGTTTTGTGCCATTGGAAAAAAAGAGTAAAATATATTTAAGATACTTAAGGAGAATGAATAGGCCAAGGAGTTTACATTCAGCAAAACTGACTTTTAAACATAAAGAGCACAAACTTATTAACATGTAAGAAACTTCAGGAATACTATTCCCATAAACACTTTCTTTTTCTTCCTTTCTTATGTGGTACTGGGGATTGAACCCAGGGTTTCACACATGCTAGACAAATGTTTTACCAACTGAGTTATATTCCTAGTCCTACCATGAACTCTTTCTAAAGAATCTAGGGAACAAGCTGACATTCAAAATGATTAGGCATATGAGTTACTAGGGCCACTCTGTATATGATATAATACTAGGACTAAATAGGGGTTATGCTGGTTAAATATTTGAGAATGCTGACAGAAGGGCTATGTGCTTTGATAACACAGAGACCATACAACATTTAAAAAATAGAATAAAAGGCAAAGATTAATCTGCTCTGAGTAAGCATTCTGGTGATGGTATTTTTTTTAAATTTTTTAAAAATTTCTTCTAATTAGTTGTACGTGAGAGAATACATTTTGACACATCATACATAAATGGAATATAACTCCATTCTGGTTGTATGTGATGTAGAGTTACATAGAACATGTAATTACATATGCACATAGGTAATAATATCTGATTCATTCTGTTATCATTCTTATTCCCCTTCCTTCACTCCCCCCTCTGTCTAAAGGGGGGAGTACCTCTGTCAAAGTACCTCTATTCTCCCTCCCATTTACTACGCCGTATATCAGAGAAAACATTTGGCCTTTGGTTTTTTGGGAGGGTCTTATTTCACTTAGCATAATGTTCTCCAGTTCCACCCATTTGCCAGCAAATGCCCTAATTTCATTCTTTTAAGGCTGAGAAATATTCCACTGTGTATATATACCACATTTTCTTAATCCACTAATCTGTTGAGTGGCACCTAGATTAGTTTCATAGCTTAGCTACTGTGAATTGAGCCTCTATAAACATTAATGTGGCTGCAGCACTATACTATGATTTAAAGTCCTTTGGGTACATGCTGAAAGTGGGAGAGCTGGGCCAAATGGTGGTTCCATTCCAAGTTTTCTAAGCAATCACCATACTGCTTTCCATACTGGTTGCACAAATTTGCACTCCTACCAGCAATGTATGAAGTGTACCTTTTCCCCCACATCCTCACCAACATCTATTACTGCTTGTATCCCTGATAATTGCCATTCTGCTGGGAGTGAGATGGAATCTCAGTGTAGTTTTAATTTGCATTTTCTCTAATTGCTAGAGATGCTGAACACTGTTTCATACATTTGTTGATCGACTGGCTTTCTTCTGTGAAGTGCCTGTTCAATTCCTTAGCCTGTTTATAGATTGGGTTATTTGGTTTTTCTGGTGTTGAGTTTTTTGAGTTCTTTATATATCCTGGAGATTAATGCTCTATCTGAGGTGCCCATGGTAAAGATTTTCTCTCAATCTGAAGGCTCTCGTGTCACATTCTTGTTTCCTTTGATGTGAAGAAGCTTGTTTGATTCCATCCCATGTATTGATTTTTGATTTTACTTCTTGTGCTTTAGGAGTCTAGTTAAGGAAGTCATTTCCTAAGCCGACATGATGTAGCTTTGGGCCTACTTTTTCTTCTATTAGGCATAGGGTCTCTGTTCTAGTGCCTAGGTCTTTTTGGCACCTTTGTCTAGTATGAGATAACTGTATTTATGTAGGTTTGCCTCTGTGTCTTCTATTCTGTACCACTGGTCTATGCATCTGTCTGGGGGCCAATACCATGCCATTTTTGTTCCTATGGCTCTGTGGTATATGCAGTGTACCTCAAGGTCTGGTATTGTGATGCCTCTCTTTTCTTTTGGTACCAGGGATTGAATTTAGGGACATTCAACCTACTGAGCCACATCCCCAGTCCTATTTTGCATTTTAGTTAGAGACATGGTCTCGTTGAGTTGCTTAGTGCCTCGCTAAGTTGTTGAGGCTGGCTTTGAACTTGAGATCCTCCTGCCTCAGCTTCCTGAGTAGCTGGGATTATAGGCATATGCCACAGCCCCAGGTCACTTTTCTTGCTACAGATAGCTTTGGCTTCTAAGTATCTTTTATTTTTCCAAATGAATTTCATGATTCTCTTTTGTATTTCTATGAAGAATGTCATTGGAATGTTAATAGGAATTGCATTAAATCTGTTTAACACTTTTGGTAGTAGATCCATTTTGACAATGTTAATTCTACCTATCCAAGAGCATGGGAGATCTTTCCGTCTTCTAAGGTCATCTTCAATTTCTTTCTTTAATGTTCTGCAGTTTTCACTGTAGAGGTCTTTCACCTCTTCTGTTACATCGACTCTCAAATATTTAATTTTTTTGAGGCTACTGTGTAGTAATGGTATTATTAACACTATTATTCTGAGACTTGTGTGTGCGATACAGGATAATGAAAGTAAGTAAATATGGGATATTCAAATTCCATCATCACTTATACCTGAGAACCAGGACCCTCAGTATAAAAGGAGATGCAAATAATGATTACTGAAAAAGTTTTTAAAACCTTGTTATTCTGCCGGGCACGGTGGCGCACACCTGTATTCCCAGCAACTTGGGAGGCTGAGGCAGGAGGATCGCGAGTTCAAAGCCAGCCTCAGCAACTTAGCGCGGCCCTAAGCAACTCAGTGAGACCCTGTCTCTAAATAAAACACAAAATAGGGTTGGAGATCTGACTCAGTGGCCAAGTGTACCTGAGTTCAACCCCCAGTTACAAAAAAAAAAACAAAAAAAACAAAAAAAAAACACTTGTTATTCTAAATTTGAATTCAAAGTATCAGTATGTTTTCATATTTTAACTTTAAATATCAAAATAACTTTAGTTCAAAATATTTTGTCATATATAATATAAACATGTATATATTACTTACATATCACATTTTTATTCATAAATGTATACAAACGTGTGTGTGTATAAATATATAAAAGAGGTAGGGAGGGAATCCTATCTCCTAGCTTATGATCTTGAAATAAGATTTCCAACTTGAAAAAATAAAAAGTCCTGGGAAAATGGCTTGTGGTTTAAGGTAAAAAATACACAAGATGAGCCAAAACAATCTTGTCAAACCAAACAGAAAGGAACCTACCAAAGAACTAGGTTTGTGTCAAGAACAGAGAAGTCAGTTAAAGAGGTTCTCCCTTAGACAACAAGACAATTTAAGTATCAATTTACTTACAACTGCAACTCACCAAATAAGTTTGAAACCCAAACGCTTAAATACACTAATTAATAATAATTCTTAAAAAACCCTAACTTAAAGGATGACAGTTTATCTTGAAGAATAGTAAATAAAAGGAAAAAAACACACAAGTATCCTTTTCTATAAAAATTGCATATCAAATAGTAATCATAGGGAAGTCTCTCTTTATAAAATATCTCAGTTAAAGAAACTGCTAGAATTAGAATATCACTATTTGCAACCCTCAAAGAATTAATGGCTTTGGGCAAAGAACAGCAATAGGAAAGAAGGCATTCAGATCCCATATGTAATAAAGAAAAAACAATACCACCTATAGGCCACCATCTATAAAATAGCACCTGAAGTCCTATCAAAGAACTTAAACCTGAATCTTATCAAGTCTGTGAATCTAGCTGCCAATCTGCAGCAAATGCTGAACATGAAGAACATGCTGAGCTACATTGTAATTATGCAATCTGCAAAACATAGACCATGGGAAACATGTAAAGAAAAGAAAAAGATGAAGGGGAAACCTATAAAATGAGACATATAAGAGGAGGTTGGGGGGGGGCTAAATTATAATGCTTAGGTAAACAATTTGGGATTAGAACTACAAGAAAAAAGGAGAAAATGTTTACTATAAAAGTCAGGACAATGGTTATTTTGGGGAGCAGCATGGGGGTTGTGATTGGCTATGGCATGTGGTTGTAGTTCTGGTAATTATATTTTATCTCTTAGTTATTTATAGTTGTATCCTCCCTTCCTCTCACTTCCTAATATGTCATAAGCTCATAAGGACAGGGAAATTTTTTTCCATCTACACAGTACCAGGTAAAATGTTTTCATATACAACATCTGCTCAGTATGTTTGTTGTATTAAATTAAAATAAACAAGAGCAGTCAGTTAAGAGAAAAGAATATGCTGTACTTTTTAGCAAATAAAAATTAGGACACACTGGAAGGAAAATATAGGGAAGCATATTAGGCCAACATTAACACAGAACTTCTTTAGCATGGCTGCCTTGAGAAGAAACAGTGTCACAATGTCCATTTACTACCCTGAAATATTTAAAAAGGCTGTATGCCCATGAGTAGGGGCACTGGGGAAAGATTAATCTCAGTGGGTCCATAGGCACATATATTTCTTTGACTATATCCAAGTTGCACTAAAGATAGAATGAAACTTTGAGATCTGCTGCAAATTATTAAAAGAATTTGTTTTTGAATAAAGGTGTCCAAAATGCAAATGAATAAGAACAAATAAATCTACCCTCCAAACCTATACAGAATAGCCATTTTTCCCATCAGAACAAACCACAAACCTTTGAGCACTAAACATTACACAGGTTATCATCATTTCATCTTTGATATTATTATCCCAATTTTATAAAAGGACACTGATACTGAGAGTAAACAACAGATGGGGTTTGAACTTTGACTCAAACCATGGTCATTCCACTGAACTTTCCTGTTTCTAACAGAAATTAGGAGATGTAAATAATAATTATTGCTTCTTTTATGTACTGGCATTAGAAAACAAACATTCTATATCTTAATTTCCATACCAGAAATTCAAGCTTCCATGTCTTACCACTTATTTCAAGCTCTGCCCAATGTGATTTCTTTCCATTTGCTGCTTCCTCAGAGGACATGATTGTGTACATCCTCCGAGGGTCAGGAGCGTTGTATTTTTCTTTGGGCATGCCTATTAAATGATAAAAAGAAACCAAAGGTTATTTATCAGTGTTTTTACTTGTTTTATGATCAGCTTCTGACATAATCACTCCTTCCTAGAAACATTTCGTTTGGCTCCCAGGATATCATTTCTCTTAGTTTCCCCTCCCATTTCTCTAGACTTAGCATTTTGCTAGTTCTCCCTGCAGAACTGAAATTATCTGCATTTTGCCAACAAAAACAGAAACCCATAAAGCTTTGAACAATTTTTCCACTGTTACAGAGCCAGGCTTTGAGTGTGTCTGATTAAAAGGTAAAATTATGTTATGTTGTCTCCCTGCTGATAGGAAGTAGAACTATGTTTTTCAAGCACAGTAATGGATTTTGTTTAGTCAGTGCACAGAAAGGTAAATAATCCTTTTTAAAAACCTGTCTGAGAGGCTGTGGCTGTAGCTCAGTGGCAGAGTGTTTGAGCACATGTGAGACACTGGGTTGGATCCTTAGCACCACATAAAAATAAACAAATAAAATAAAGGCATTCTGTCCATCTACAACTACAACAAGAATTTTTTAAACAAAAAGCTGCCTGAAATAACTAGAAATATAAATGGTGAAACTGCAGAGAAATAATATATACTAATAAAGCAAAACTGTTCTCTTGCATGTAAATTTCTTCTGTACAGAAATAAAATAACTGAAGTTTTTAGATTGATTTTTAAAATCCAACAGAGAAAGCCTGTACAGTTCTGTCCAGAGGATAATCTGGTAAAGGGCCCTTTCTGAATGACATCAATATACCACTAATAACCTAGAAAATATAAACTGCTATATGAGCTACCAGAGGGGCTGAGGTTGTGACTCAGTGGTGGTGCTTATCTAGCATGTGTGAAACACTGGGTTCAATTCTCAGAACCACATACAAATAAATGAATAAAGGTCCTTCAACAACTAAAAAGATATATCAAAAAAATTTAAAAAAAGAAAGAGCTACCACAGCTTGAGGAAAACATTCCTTAAGTTTACAACTAAATGCCATTATTCTGAACAGATTCTATTTACAAAACAACCATTTGCTCTTCATTAGCTTTTCCAAAGAGAATTGAGAAATGATAAAAATTTATTTTAACCAGTTGAATATTTTGGTCCTACTGTTGCACAGGACTTCTCAGTGAAAGTTCAGAAGTCTGATTACCAATCTTATGTGAGTGTAGTGTGAATCAATGCCCAGAGTTTGATTACACTTCAGAGAAGTGTTACTGAACTAAAAAGATCTGAAAACCAGGGTCTGGACCTGTGGTCATTCCATCAGTCATAATTTCTGCCAAAGCAGCTAGTCATTCTCTTTCTTGGTTTTTCATAATGTAAGACTGTTTATCTGAAAATCTGACACACACATTAGTCTAAACTCCAAAGCAGAGAGGAGGACATCTTATTTCTCAAATCCCTGAAACTGAGGATTAAAGAGTGAAAAAAAAATACAATAGAATAAAAAAGTTACAGCACATTGAACAATTAAGCTCCTGCAAGGAGGAACTGTAAGAGCACATCTGCCCATTGAACAAGGTTATTCATTTTTCTGAGAGTCCAGCAGGGTACAGAATTAAGACTAAACAGAGAAAACAATATAGGGAATAGGGATACATATAATTTAGGATGTTCCCCAAGGCTTTGAAATCAAAAAACTTGCCCTCTAAAAGGCACAGTATGTCACAGAAGATTACAAACTAAAAATACTAGTCCTTCCCTCAAAAAAGACCAGAAAACTGTCAAGAAGAATTACCAAAAAATATTTTTTAAAATAGGTAGGCTAGCTGGGCACAATAGTGCACACATGTAATCCCAGCAGCCTGGGAGGCTGAGACAGGAGGATTTTGAATTCAAAGTTAGCCTCAGCAACAATGAGGCGCTAAGCAACTCAGTGAGACTCTCTCTCTAAATAAAATACAAAACAGGGTTGGAGATGTGGGCTCAGTGTTGTGCCCCTAAGTTCAACCCTGGTTACCCCCACTGCCCCCCAAAACAGGTGGGCCAGAGTCACCAAATACATAGCACCTTACTACTTAACCTCCCCTCTATCAATTCATTGCTAGACAACGCTACTGATCCTGGCAGCATAAAATCCATCCCTGATCTAGATGTCAGAGTAACATGTTTTATCTTGTAATAATTATTTCATTTAAAGAAACAAAGAATATTAAATATCATATTTACTAGAAAGATAAGCTTTCATAAGTAAGTATTTATGAAAGAGCTTAGAGATTCATCTACAACTATCCTGGGAAAAATCTATTGTGCACAGTAGAGTTAGAAACCATAACACAGCAGATAAAAAACACTATTCTGTGGCATTTGTATTAAGGATGGCTCTCATTATTGTTTGGATATGAGTGTTCCCTCCAAAGTCCATGCGTGAGACAATGCAAGAAGGTTTAGAGGAGAAACGATTGGGTTATGAGGGTCTTAACCCAATCAGTAAATTAATCCCCTGATAGGATTTACTGAGAGGTAACTGTAGGCAGATACCGAGTGACTGGAGGAGGTAGGTCATTGGGGGTGTGGCTTTGGGGTATGTACTTTGCCTCTGGCAAGTGGAATTTCTAGAGAGAAAACTGCTTCCTGATCATCATATGAGCTGCTTCCTTCTACCACACTCTTCCACCATGATGTTAAACCTCACTTCAAGCCCCAAGGAATGGAGCTGGCTGCCGAGACCTCTGAAACCGTGAGCCCCCAAATAAACTTCCCTCCTCTACAACTGTTGTCAGGTCTTACTGTCACAGCAAAGAAAAAGCTGACTAAAAGAAAAAAATAAATAAAAGTGGGGGGGAAATGAAGGAAGCAGAGTAGAATGAAGACACAAAGGCCAAGTCTAAAAAGCTTCACCCCTGTTAGTTTGGCCCCCTATAGATCCCTATTGATTAATAATTCCCTAGTTAAAGCCCTGAAATTAAGTGCTGCATATTTTAATTTCCTCCATTTAAGAGACGAGTGAAAAGAAATATCTGCTGATATAGGGATATTAGAAAGAAGAATAACAGTCTCCGGTCTGTTTTTCTGTTTTTTTTTTTTTGTTTTTAAACCAGTAATCAAACTCATGCTCAACCAAAATTTGGGACAATCAAATATTGGAGTTTTCCCCAAACACAAAACCAAGAGCTGAAACCCACCAATAACAACTGACCCTAGGCAAATGTATGACACAGCCCTGCCTCTCCCTTTCTCTATAAGCAAAAGAAAAGCTGAACCTTCAAAACAAATCTCTAAGGGGAAAATAGTGCCTAAGAATCTACCATAAAAGAAAGGACAAACCACTTCTTCTCTCTACTCTCACACTTAACACAACACTTTTGTGACTTGGGAGGTGTCCTACAATTCAACCCAATCCTGGCATTATCTGGAGTTAAAAGTAAGACACCACAGTTTAGGGACTCATTCTCATAATAACCCCCCCTTCAGATGCCCATATCAAGTAATAGACTGTCACGTATACTTCCGACCAACAACCAGCTATGAATTACTCCCCCTCCTTGGGTTCAATTAATTTGCTAAGATGGTTCACAGAATCAGGAAAGCATTTTATTAGTTTAATAAACATTAGTTTATTACAAAGGATTTTGTAAAGGATACAAATAAACAGCCAGATGAAGAGGTATCTTTAATTTAGCATTCCCCTTGTATTTGTGGGGGATATGTTCCAAGGGCCCCCAGTAGATTTCTGAAACCATGGACGATACCAAACATAATTTAATGCTGTTTCTATTTTAAGTCAGCACTTAATCACACACATGGCTATAACTTTAGCAGCTTAAGATTTAATAGTACGAATTTCTTTCTCCTCCTTCACAATTTCAAGTACAGAAGATTCACCCTCATCTTAGATCTTAGTAACCTCAGCATTTGATTGTTTTTTTCTATCACTTTAAAGAAAGCACTTTACAACCTCTTTAGCATATCCAAACTGCCAGCATCACTACTCTTACACTCCAGAAACCTAATTAAGTAAAATAAGGGCTAATGCAGCATTAGCTCTGTGATACTATGACACTGATATTCCAGTTGCCAAGTGACTCATGGTTGGGTAGCATACATAGAGTGGATACACTGGATAAAGACATGATTCATTTTCTGGGCATAGGATGGCATGAGATTTCATCGTGCATTTCTCAGGACCGAGTGAAATAAATAAATTTTATATTTTTTATGGAATTTTCCATTTATTATTTTTGGACCATGGATAAAAGAAGCCTCAGAAACTGTCTACTGTACCAAGAAAGAAAAGTTCTATGTAAAATAGCCAATTTTAAGTGTGGGACAGGAAATGTATGAAACGACCCTGTAGCATCTCTCAGTGCCAAAAAGTTAAGTCTAATAGAGTCATCATGTCAACATAATATAACAACTGCTAGAAGGGGTCCTCCTCACTGGCCAAAGTCATGACAATTTGAGCAAAAAGAATCCCAGTTACAATGAACTGAAACAAACAATGAAAATCTATGAGTACCTCAAGAAAAGAAAGTTAAAACAAAGGAGGGATAACTTGATCCTACCTGTGCTGCAGAAAAGGGGCTGGCAGTGATACAAATGATGAATTAGTAGCAGAAAAAACTACCATAGTAATAAAGGCAAGATGAAGAGGGCAAGAAAGCGTGCACACAGCATGCAAACTAGCCACCATCTGAAACAGGGAATAAACTAAAAAATTAGTAACAAAAAAGAAAGATGTAAGTGGTTATGTCTTCAGAAGGGAAATGTATTCTGAGTAAGCAAAACAGCCCCAACCTGAAGGAGTCTTACTTTACAAAAAAATGATACCTAATAAAGAATGAAAAAATTGAAAAACAAAAGCAGCATTATGATGTACAATCATTTTTTAATTCATAATGAAAATTACTCAGGAAAGGAATATAAGACTGGATTAAACATTAGATTAATCATTGGTACTGACATAAGGCTGAAGTAACATCACCACACAGGCTACTTTTTGATCATAAAGTAGACAATGTTCAATGGAGGAATAAACTATTACCCACTGTGTTAATCTCACCAACACTACTGGTAAGAAAACCAGATGCTGAGTCATCAATGCTTATGCCTTGATTAACAACTAGAGGAACTTGGCCAGCTGACACCAAAAGAATAAGACAAAATGAGGATGTGGGACTTCTTGTAGGTAAACCTCTATGCTGCCTCCAACAACCTGGTGTCAAGAATATTCTAGATTTGAAGAAAATGTAGGGATCAATGGTTCCTACACTGGATTCATAAATCAAAACTAAAGAACATTTTGTGAACAGAGAAAACATTTAATAGCTAGTTAAACTGGGGTTTCAAAATGGCAGTATAGAGAAGGTTGCTTTCCAGCTGCTCCTTGGCATGAAACCAAGAAAGCAGTTAGGCAGCTTCTCAATAAGGTGGGGGAATGGGAAAAAAAAAGGAGTACTTTACTGGAATTTAATACTGGACGTTCAAAGCAGATCAGGGACTAGGAGGTTAGAGATAATAAAATAAGGAAGAAATCCCCAGTGACACAGACGCTACTGTGGCCAGAGGAACTAGCCAGAGCTCCTTGTGCAAGCAAAGTGGAGGGACAAAGGAATTAAAGGAACCCGTATTTCAGGAGGCCTGAGGCATGTCTGGTTATGAGCATAGAGATCAAAGACTCCATTAAACTAAAAGGTATACTGTACAATATCCTTGTGCAAAAAAGAAGCCCCATATTTCCTGGCTACATGCAGAAGACAGAGGAAGGAACCATTTTGCAGCCATGGTGCAGGGGTCAGCAGCTGGGGGAGCCAATTCCTGACAAACCAGAGTTTGGCCTGAAATATAGGCCTGGTAATCCCACACTGCACAACACAGTGTGCCCAAGTGACCAGGAGAAAGTCAAAATGGAGAGAGGTTTACACAGGGGAATATTGGCCAGGGAAACACACCCAGCTCTCGCCCTCCAAACTGGCTGCTTGCAGGACAAGATGGAAGAGACAAGCCATGTCAGGAATTTGAAAGGGCAGGGGTCGGAGAAACTGAGTTTGGAGACTGAACCCAAGACACGTGGGGTCCACGGTGATATAGTGCACTAATAACTGGCTCCCACACCACACGAGTGGAACCCAGAGATCCCTGGAATACAATCTTCAGTGTGGACCTGCAACTGCTGGGCTCTGGAGATGTGCTGATGTAAAATCTCCAAACCAAATGGTATTCATCAAAGAGCCTGGAGCCTACCTAAGTCTAAACCCCACCTCCAGGAGTTCCACCTACTGGTTTACCTCTCACTCCTGCAATCCACCCAGAGAGTGGGGGCATCATGCTCAAGACGGCCCCACCTAACAATGCTGTGAAGAGAAGCTGAGAATCTTCTGAATTCCAACAGAAACAATTCTTTTCATGCAGATTTTTCTCTTTTTTTCTTTTCTGTTTAATTATGACCTTAATGATTCATGGGCATGTATATATATACTCATACTTTTATTTTTTCTCATTTCTAGCATTTTAAAAAAATGCCTTTTAGTTGTCAGTGGATCTGTTTTTTATTTATATGCAGTGCTGAGACTGGAACCCAATGCCTCACACATGCTAGGCAAGTGCTCTTACCACTGAGTTACAACCCCAGGCCCCATTTCTAGCATTTTTGAAGGCAGTTATTTTTCATGGATCAGTTTTTTGAGAACTAGGATGTCTGATTAGTATATTTCAGCTTTGTTTTATATTTTTATTTTTATTTTTAAATGTAAAAATTTTTACTTTATATATATTTTCCCTCACCTGTTTCCCTTGATTCTCTCATCTTCTGCTTACAGCCAATTTCTATTGTTCTGTCTTTCACTCTTCCTTTAATTTTTACTTCTATCTTCTCTCCTCCTCCCTCAGAATCATCACATCCTATATCACTTCTGTTTTCACCCTGTCCACCATTTGAAATTGTAAACCCTTTTGCAACTTACTGTTTTTATTGTAGGCAAAAACCGATCGTATCTGCTTATTGTGACAATTAACACTGTAGAACTATTTGGTTTAATGCTGCATATTGTTTGCACTGGTGGTTGTTATTTGTCTTCCTCTAAAGGGTAAGGTACTGGAAATCTTCAGAGACACAACAAGTCTATAGGGTAGAAACTCTATTGCCTCAGACCCATACTGTTATATGGGTAGACACACAAACAGCATGAAAAAGCAAGGGAATAAATCACCCCAAATAAACCAGAATTCCTCAACAATACAGTGGAAGAAATGTCAGAGAACAAGTTTGGAATGTACATAGTTAAACTGATCTAAAAGGCAAAAGACAATGTAAGGAGTGAAAACAGAAAATACAGAAGTGAAAGAGCACTCCAATAAAGAGAGAAATCCTGAAAAAAAAAAAAAGCAGAAATCCTCAAAATAAAGGAATTAATAAATCAAATTAAAAAAATCAATGGAAAGCATCATCAAAAGACTAGATCACTTGGAAGACAGCTTCTGGCCCTGAAGACAAAAAATACAACTTAAAAAAAAGTTGACTGTGGAGAAACAATGTTAAGAGACCATGAACTTCCAAGAAATATGGGATAACCTGAAAGACCAAATTTAAGATGAAGGCTTGAGATTTAAATGAAAGGAATGCACATCTTTTCAATGAAATAATATTAGAAACTTCCTGAACCTAATGAATGAAATGGAAATCAAATACAGGGGGCTTAGAGGATCCCCAATATACAAAATTATAATAGAGCCATGCCAAGGCATATTATTATGAAAATGCCTAACATACAGAACTAAAGACAGAATTTTTAAAGCTTCTAGAGAAAAATGACAGGTAACATTTAGAAGGAAACCAATCCAGATCTCAGCTGATTTCTCAACCCAGATACAGCAAGGCGGTCTTGGAATAATATATACCAAGATCTGAAAGAAAATGGATGCCAGCCAAGAATACCACGCCCAGCAAAATTAAGCTTCAGAACTGACAATGAAATAAAAACTTTTCATGATGAACAAAAGTTAAAAGATTTCACAACTAGAAAGACTTCGGTACAAAACATACTCAATAAGATATTCCGTGAAGATGACAAAAAAGTGAAAACCAGCAAAGGGAAGAACTACATTAGAAAAATAGTCACTCAAAGGAGAAACTAATTCAATTAAAAAACAAATAAATCAAAATGACAGGGAATAAAAAATCATTTCTCAACAGTAACAATGAATGTAAATGGCCTGAACTCATCAATCCAAAGATACAGACTGGCAGATTGGATTAAAATACAAAAATCCAGTAACACACTGTCTCTAAGAGACTCACTTCATGGGCAAAGACATCCACACACTGAAGGTAAAAGGATGTGAAAAAACATCATTTACTTGGATCTAATAAAGATCCAGGGATTTCTATCCTCATATCAGATAAAATAAACTTCAAGCCAAAGTTAATCAGAAGAGACAAAGGAGGACATTTCATACTGCTTAAGGGAATTATATATCAACATGACATAACAATCGTAAGTTATTACCAATCTTAATTCATGCCCCGAACAATGGAGCATCTATGTATAATCAAACAAACCCTTCTCAACTTCAAGGATCAAACAGACCACAACAAAATACTGGGTGACTTTAACACACCTTTGTTGCCACTGGATAGATCCTCCAAACAAAAAAATACATAAAAAAGCTATAGAACTAAAAAATACAATTAATCATTTAGACTTAACAGGCATATGTAGACTATTTCTTCCCTCAATGACCGAATACACTTTCTTCTCAGCAGTACACAGATCCTTCTCTAAAACAGACCATATGTAATGCCACAAAGCAACTCTTAGCAAATACAAAAAAAATAGAAATAACTTTGCATTCTATCAGATCATAATGGAATGAAATTAGGAATTAAGAATAAAATAAAAAATACAAGTTACTCTAATACCTGGAGAGTAAATAATATGATATTGAATGAACAATGGATAGCAAAAGAAATCGGGATGAAATAAAAATACTTAGAGGTAAATGAGACAATACAACATAAAAAATCTCTGTGACACTATGAGGGTAGTTCAAAGAAGGTTCACTGCACTGAGCTCATTCATTAAAAGAATAGAAAGTCACTTAACAAATACCCTAACATTATATCTCAAAGTCCTAGAAAAAGAACAAATCAACGCCAAAAGCAGAAGACCAGAAATAATTAAAAGCTGAAATCTATGAAATTGAAACAACAAAAAAATAAAATAAAAATTTAAAAAATGACAAAACAAAAAGTTGGTTGGGGGGGATCAATAAAACTGATAAACTCGTAGCCAATTTAATGAAGAAAAAACTGAAATTATGAAAATTTGTGATGAAAAAGGAAATATCACAAGACACTCCTGAAATACAGATAATCAGAAACTATTTTGAAAATTTATACTCTAATAGAAAACCCTGAAGACAATGACACATTTCTAGAGACATATGACCAACTCAGATTAAATCAGGAGGACATACACAATTTAAACAGATCAATTTCAAGCAATAAAATTGAAGACACCATCAAAATTCTACCAAGAACAAAAGCCCAGTACCATACAAATTTTCAGTCGAAAAAAAGAACTAATATCAATCCTCCATAAATTATTCCATGAAATAGAAAAGGAGGGAACCCTTCTAAACTCATTATATGAAGGTAGTATCACCCTGACTCCAAAACCAGACAAAGACACATCAAGGAAAGAAAACTTGAGACCAAAATCCCTGATGAACACAGATGCAAAAATTCTCAAGAAGAACATTCTGGCAAATTGCACACAAAAATATAAAAAGATAGTGCACCATGATCAAGTGGGGTTCATCCCAGGGATGCAAGGCTGGTTTAAAATATGCAAATCAATCAACGTAATTCATCGCATCAATTGACTTAAAGAATCAATCAAATAATTATCTCAATAGATGCAGAAAAAGCATTTGATAAAATATAGCATCTACTCATGTTCAAAACACTAGAAAAAATATAGATAGTAGGAACATACCTCAACATTGTAAAAGCTATATATGCTAAACCCAAGGCCAACATCATTCTAAATGGAGAAAAATTGAAAGCGTTCCCACAAAAAACTGGAACAAGACAAAGAGGCCCTCTTTCATACTTCCCTTCAACATATGCCTGGAAACTCAAGCCAAAGCAATTACACAAAAGAAAAAAATTAAAGGAATATGAATAGGAAAAGAAGAACTCAAAATATACCTATTTGCCAATGACATGATTCTATATTTTTAAGACCCAAAAACCACTCCACCCCAAAACTTCTAGAACTCAAAATGAATTCAACAAGTAGCAGGATATAAAATTAAGTCTCATTTCCAATTGTGTTCCTATACATTAGTGATGAATCAACTGAAAAAGAAATTAGGAAAACTATCCTATTTACATCAGCCTCAAGGAAAATAAAATATTTGGGAATCAATCTAAAAAACAGGTGAAACACCTCTACAATGAAAACTATAAAACACTGAAGAAAAATTAAAGATGACCTTAGAAGATGGAAACATCTCTCATGTTCTTAGATAAGCAGAATATTGTCAAAAGGGCCATATTACCAAAAGTGCTATACAGATTTAATGCAATTTCCATTAAAATTCCATTGACATTCTTCACAGAAATAGCAAAAGCAATCAGGAAATTCATTTGGAAAAATAAGAAACCTAAAATAGCCAACACAATCCTTAGTGAGAAAATAAAGCAAGAGGCATCACAATACCAGATCTTAAATTATAATACCACAGAGCTCTAGTAACAAAAACCAGCACAGTATTGGCCCCAAAACAGACATGTAGATCAATAGTACAGAACATTAAGACACAGACACCCACATAAACAGAGCTATCAAAGGTGCTAAAAACATACACTGGAGAAAGACACTCTTCAACAAATGGTATGGGGAAAACTGGGAATCTATACATAGCACAATGAAATTAAACCCCTATCTCTCACCCTGCATGAAACTCAACTCAAAGTGAATCAAGGACCTAGGCATTAGACCAGAGACTCTGTTCCTATCAGAAGAAAATGTAGGCCCAACTCTCCATCATGTAAGGCTAGGAACCAACTTCTTCAATAAGACTCTTCCAGCGCAAGAAATATAATCAAGAATCACTACATGGGATAGTATCAACTAAAAAGCTTCTTCACAGCAAAGGAAACAATCAAGAATGTGAGGAGAGAGTCTAAAAAATGGGAGAAAATCTTTGCCACGTGCACTTCAGACAGAGCATTAATCTCCAGGACATATAAAGAACTCACCAAAAAACAAAAAACCTAATCAATAAATGGGCAAAGGAACTGAAACAGACACTTCACAAAATAAATATGAATGGTCAGCAAATATATGAAAAAATGTTCAATATGTCTAACAATTGGAGAAAAGGAAATTAAAACTACACTGAGATTTCATCTCACTCCAGTCAGAATGGCAATTATCAGGAATACAAGTAACAAATATTGGTGAGGATGTGGGGGAAAAGGTACACTCATACATTGCTGGTAGACCTGCAACTTGGTGGCAACCAGTATGGAAAGCAATATGGAGATTCCTCAGAAAACTTGGAATGGAACCACCATTTGGCCCAGTTATCCCACTTCCAGCATATACTCAAAGGATTTAAAAATCAGCATAGTATAGTGATGGGGCCACATCAATGTTTAAAGCAGCTCAATTCACAATAACTAAACTATGGAACCAACCTAGGTGCCCTTCAACGGATCAATGGATAAAGAAAATGTGATAATATATATACAATGGAGTATTACTCAACCATAAAGAATGAAATTTATGGCCTTTGCTGGTAAGAGATGGAACTGGAGACTATAATGCTAAGTGAAATAAGCCAATTCCAAAAACTAAAGTCCAAATGTTCTCTCTGGTATGCAGATGCTAACTCACAATGGGGGGTGGGTAATAGCAGTTCTCTAGATTAGACAAAGTGGAATGAAGGAAGTGGGGGTGGGAATAGGAAAGACAGTAGAATGAATGAGACATAACTTTTCTATGTTTACATATGAATACACAACCAGTGTTAACTCCACATCATGTACAATCACAAAAATGGCAAGTTATACTCCATGTATTAATGATATGCAAAATACCTTCCACTGTCATGTGTAACTAAAAAGAACAAAAAAAATTTTAAAAATTAGTTAAAATTTGTAATATTAGGAAATTATGTGATAAATGTGTTATTTTGGCCAGGTACAAAAATGTGTTTTTGTTAAAGGATTTCTGATGTTAAATAATTGGCCAGATTTTCTTCAAAGGAAATGAGGTTGAGTTACAGCCTGTCTCAACTGATATGACAAAGAAAAAACTGAATTTGCAATCTCTCTTTTCTTTTAGACATTTTTTACATTTTCTCTTTCTCAATTCTTTATTTCTTTTCCAATCACCACAGAGGAAACAAGAAGACAGACAGGAAAGGAAGGGGAAGAAAGAGAAAGAAAGAAACTCATGTGCAGAAAGATCCTAATGTTTGACTCTTGGACTCCTCTCAGGGCTACCAAAAGCTAAAGCCGAAATGGTATCTGAAAAGGTAGTTACACTAATCTCAGTGCCAATTTACTTCTTCCAATCCATTTTATCACAATGTATTAATCATTTTATCACCAAATTCTAATGACTTTTACTTACTGAGGAACTCTTAATCTGTACTCTCCATTTTCACTGCACTGAAGTTAATACAGATCTTCCTTATTTTCCAATTTCAACTACTAAACAATCCCCTCTTAGAGTACTAAAATCATCTTCCTGATACATGCCTACTCGTGACACTCACTGTATTTTTTTTTTAGATGATCATATGATTTTTATTCTTCATTCTGTTAATGTTGTATATGACATTTGTTATTTTACATGCGTAAAATATCTTGGCATGCTAGGATTAAGTCTCACTATCCAATTGCACCAAGCACTTAGCATAATGTTAAACTGGTTCTCTAGTATTTTGTTGAGAATTTACACATCAATGTGAATCAGGGTTATTATTCTGTAATTTTTTTCATATTCAACTTTAGTATCAGGATCAATATTGGAATTATAAAATTAATTTATCTTCAATATTTGGAAGAGTTTGAGAAGGATTGATGTTAATTATTCCTTAAATATTTAATTTAAATATTTAAGTACTTAAATATCTATTAGTGCAAAATTCAATATTGGAAAATTGTATGTTTCCAAGGAATGATCCATTTTTATTGGCATAAAATTTGTTTGCATATAGTTGTTTATATTAGTCTTGTGGTTCTTTATATATATGTGTCATTATTTGTAATATTTTCTCTTTCAGAACTAATTTAATTTTTGTGGCTTCTCTCTTTTTTCTTAGTCTTGCAAAAGGCATATAAATTTTAACTTTTCAAAAAAATTAATTTTTTGACTCTAATTCACTTGACATTTTCTGTTGTTTTTCTATTTTAATCTTTATTTTCTTACTTCATCTAATTTTGTGCTTATTTTGTTCTTCTTACAACCTACCTTTGTAGTTGAAGACACTAGAAAAAGAAGAACAAAATAATCACTCTCCTTATTAAAAACCTAAAATGGTTCTTCCTGCCAACCTAGGTAAAGTGCAAACTTCAAAGACGTTTTTGTGTTTGTTTGTTTGCCTCTTTTGCAGTACTGGGCATTAACCCAAGGCCTCATGCATGCTAGGTAGCAAGTCAAGCAGTCTACCACTGAGTCACACCTCCCAGTTTTTTCATTTGAGACAGGGTTTCCCTAAGTTGCCCAAAATGGTCTAAAATTTGCAATTCTTCTGTCTCAGCCTCCTGAGCAGCTGGGAATTTAGGTGGACATCACTACACCTGGATCTTCTAAGTCTTTTGCACTGAACTTAGCTATCCTCTCACCCTTCAGCAACTTCCATACATTCCCCCTGACCAACAGTCCTAAATTAACTACAGCAACACTACTTTTAAGTCAGTCTTTCAAAAAATGCTAATTCCTTTACCAAAGATAACCTTCACCCTAAATTCCGACTCACAATTCAAAGAACTCCTATCACATTTTCTAGCCCTTCCCAAAGACACAAGTTCGGTAGTCCTTTTGTACATGCCATACATTTACTACAGCATCTATTCCCCCAAAGTTTGTACTTCCCACTTTCTTGTGTAACGCCTAGCCTAGAACACCAATGAACTGATGCAGTCTTTCCTTCATGACCCAGAATCAGGTTTTCATAGAAGAAAATCCAAAAGCAATGCAATATAGCAGAATCTTGCTTTCTTAAGGAAGCTTTCTTTACAAAATTATTCATTCATCTAATTATTTACTAAGCACTTTGTGCCTAGTACTCGGCTAGGTGCTAGAAATAAAGGATAAATAATTAGGTTTAACCTTTGGGGGGGACAAACAAAAATCTTACAACTATGTAATCAAGCTCTTAGAATTGGTACTCATGCTTTTAAAATTACAGCTAACCTACATACTATTCTCAAATTATTCTTCCTAAGGCTGAATTCTAATTACACTGCAAAATTCAGTAAAAAGAGTCACAAAGGATGGAAGGTTTAACTGGACTGACTTCTGGTCCTGTAAAATCTTTGAAACTATGATTCTGTCACCTCTTCTACTCCCTTTTAAGATCTCTACTGCTTTAAAAGAAAACAAATTCAAACTACAGTTTTGAATTCAAAATGCCCTACCCTTTCCAGACCTTTTGTCCCAATTCACCTCTGTACCTTCTGATGCAACCAGAAGGTCAACTGCCATCCTTCAGTAGTGCTCCACACATCCCTATCTTCAAGCCATCAGTTATACCATTTACACATTAAAATTCTATCTGTACTTCAAGGTTTAGCCACACATTATCGCCCTCTTTACCACCACCCCCATAGTTGATCACAAAAGATCACAAATGGCTTACAAGCTGTTTGTCCCTAACAAAGCAACCTCAAATGCTGTCCACAAAGCAAGATTAGATAAAATAATAAGAGTGTTGCTGAATGTCCTTCAAAAAACGTTCTAGCTTTCAGAATTAGACTAAAATACAAAACCTGTGTTTAAAGCAATCCCATGCCAAATTTATTACATTATTCAATTACAAATTGAATTCCCTACAGTGAGAATTCAATGAAAAGTCTACAAATGTCAAAACAGGAACAGAAATGAGTTCCAAACCATCCTTCCAGTGGAGAGGAGGAAAATAGTGACATAATTAAAAAGGAAAAGGAAATAGTTAAAGAAGGGAAGTTGAACATAAAACAACTTTCCTATTTTTCATTATTATAAAAAATAAAAAAGCCACCAGGACACTACTTTAGAGCCATCCCCAATTTACTCCCTTTTAAAATACAATACAAATGATGACTCATTCACAGGTACATCAAAATATTTCAGGTACAATAAACACTAACAGAATATAATAAACACTAAGAGAATATATTAAGTATTCTGCTTCCATCAGGATATATAAGACATTTGAAATGTCATGCAAACCAATAAATTGATAAATATGATTATTTTATGGCTGAGATGGCAGGCCCACAACACGTTTTTCTTTTTTTGGGGTGGTATGGGGGATTGAACCTATTGGTACTCTACTACTGATTTATACCCCCAGATATATTCATTTTTTAAGACAGGGTCTCACTTAGTTGCTGAGGCTGGACTTCAACTTGCAGTCCTCCTGCCTTAGTCTCCCAACTCCCTGGGATTACAGTGGTGTACTACTGCACCCACTACCACCATAATCTTTAAAACATTCACCTTCTATTTTAACAAGCATGTAACACAGGTTCTTAATTAAAAATATGGTTTGTGTTTTAGTCAGCATTTTTGCTGCTGTGACCAAAAGACCTGACAAGAACCATTAGAGGATGAAAACTTTTTTGGGGGGGCTCACAGTTTTAGAGGTCTCAGTCCACAGAAAGCTGACTCCATTCCTTGGGGCTTGAGGTGAAACAATATCATGGCAGAAGGCTGTGGCAGAGGAAAGGGGCTCAAGACATCACATTGCGAAGCAGAGAGGGAGAGTTCTTACAGACAAAATATAAACTCCAAAGGCATGCCCCCAGTGATCTACCCCTTCCAGTCACACCCTTCCTGCTTTCAGTTACCACTTGGTTATTCCCTGTCAGGGGATTAATTCTCTGATTGGGTTAAAGCTCTTATAACCCAATCATTTCACCTCTAAATCTTCTTGCATTGGCTCCCTTGGACTACAGTCCTAATCATTTTTTATAACCTCAATTCTGCTAAGGTACTTCTACGCTCACTATAAACCCAAATCATCCTGCCTCTCAAAGGCATCACACTCCTTTTCTCCTTCTAGCTAGGTTTCACATATTGGCCAGTTAAAGAGTTTACACAGTAATAAACCTTATTTACCAAGTGTCTTTAGTGGCAAAATAAATACCACTAATGCCCCAGTGGAAACAAAACTACAGAATAACAACTCTTTTGCAAAAGATGAACTGTTGACTAAAAACCAAAGCTTAAGTCCTAACTGGATTTTGAGATTACTATTTCAAGTAGCTGATGATATGGCAGGTATTTTACAACCCATGATAATGTCCCAGAATCAAAGTATCTGAATAGCCTTAGCAGGAAAAGAAAAAGCAGTTAGTGTTAAAAAACAAGATATCAAAAAAGATTGTACCAAAAAATGAAATTGTCAAGTTGGTCTTCAAATCTGACCTTCTTCTTATGCCTCACCCAGTTTTCCAAGCCAAAAATTAAGATGACAGTCTCTCCAATTCTATCCCATTTCAACTCCTAAATCTCTCACTGATTCAACCTAAATTCCTATAGCACTTAGCCATTCCGTCAACAGTTCAGATCTATCTTCCTTCTTCTACTCTCCTCTTGGTCCAAAAACTACATCTTATTCATCTTAGTACCCTTGGAATCTGACCCTGCACCTAATATAAAACATCAAATACAGTTACCACATGGTAACTGCAACTGGTCCCAGGATGACTGGTTCCAAGACTTTCAGTGGATACCAAACTTTGAGGATGCGCAAAAGTCCTTTATATAAAGGAGTACAGTATTTGCATATAACTTATGCACATCTTCCCATATATTTTAAATCATCTTCAGATTACTTATAATGCCTAATAAATTAAGTACTATCTGTGTAACAGTTGTTATATTGTGTTGCTTAGGAAATAAAAACAAGAAAAAAAAATCTGTGTCTGTTCAGTACAGATGCAATTTTCCCTCAATATTTTTAGCAGGTGATTGAGCTCACAAATATGGAGCCTAACATTATGTTAAACTAAACAGAGGAAACCCAGGCTCAATTACAAAATAATGTGTGCTTATGACCTGCTGGCCCTTTTTGTGCCTCTTTAGTCTCATAGTGGATCTCCCCAATTTCTACTTACCTCTCACAAACCTCCATGTCTTTGCACATTGTAATGTTTCTGTCTGAAATGCCCCAGATATCAAAAGATCCCTAGTTATCCTTCAAATGCCAACATGAATACCTAATTTCAAAAGATCCATTATAAACCTTTTTCTCTATCCTTCCCAGTTTACTGATTCCTGATTTGAACTATTCTCAATCTTCAAAATATGTCTACAGCTGTATTCATCACCACCTTATTTTTTAAAATATATCTAACTTACCTACAACATATACTCCATTTATATTTTAAATATATTTATATCTCTCCAGCCTGGCAGATAGTAGGTGCTCAGTAAATGTTCACGTGACTTCAAGGGGAGAAGTGGTAGTAATAAAAAAAGCAAACATTTTGTATGAGTGCCAAAAGAATTAACACTATCTTACAAGACTAACTTCTAAGACTATCTTACAAGAATATGAAACACTGATAGCTTCATTTCTAATGTTGAAGACAAAATCCAGAGAAACCAGACAGAAAGAACATTCCCAGTATACAAGCAAACTGAGAATACTGGTTCCAGGATAGCCTGGGATAAGAAGCAGGGGAACAAAGTATATAAACTTTGATCAGGGACATGTTACGGCAAAATACAAATAAAAACAGATGCAGGTAATGGTAAAAATGTGTTGAGCACCTATCTTCTATGCACTGCACTAAGCATACAACATTTAACTGTTTGTTTGCTTGTTTTTTGAGCACTCACCACCTGTCAGGTCTGTTAGGCACTTTACATGTGTTCTATCATTTAACCCTCAAATACTCTTATAAGTATACCCTATTAGTCCTTTTATATTAAGAATGGAAGATCCAGAGAATGAGTAATTTTTCTGAGGTTACAGAGATACCATGTGGCGTAACTGTTATTTTAACCCAAGTCTAAGTCTGTGCTTTCAACTACTATGTAATTATGACTTTATTATCTTAATGTAATTCTCACAGCAACCCATGAAATAGACACTATCCTCACTCTATAGATATGGAAACTGAGTCAGACTTGAAATAATCTCCCCAACATCATATGCTGTTTAATTAAGCAATAGAGCTTGGATTTCTACCTGGGACAATCTAGCTCCAAAGCTGTAGCCTCTCTATTCCACCACTGCCTCACAATACTCTACAGGATTCTATCAACTGACAAGACTGAAATCTCAGGTTCATTCTCCAAACACCATGTTGCAGGCACTAGGAGCCCTATTTATGTCTCAGGGTTTATCATCTTTCCCAAGCTAACCTTATCACTGTAGTCTCAACTCCTGAACCCTCTCTAATACGCTAACAGATCTCAAATTCATCATCTCTAGATCCTTTTACACTTTAAAATTAACTGGTAACTCAACGAGCTTTCCTTTATGTGGGTTCTAGCTATCAAGAACCAAACAAATTAGAACTGAGAAATTTTTACAATCTTTCACATTAACAAATGACACCATGAGGAAAATTAACTTTTTTAAAAACAAGTCAAACTTACTAAGAAGGGTAAGCCTTATATTTTTGCAAATCTCCTTTACATCTGCCCACTAATATGCACAGCACTAAATCAAAACCATGTTTTGTGTGGTAAGATTTTCACTAAGACTAAAAAGATGAGTAGTGGGAAGCTATCAATCCTAAATCTATTCCCTTAGCATAAGACGAGCATCACCTAGTCTATAGCTTCAGCATCAAATGATAGCCATCAACATTAATCTTTTCCTTTTTCTTACCTTTTGCAAGATTTTTCCATTCTTTTTGGTACCCTCTTCCTACAATGAATCAAAATATTCCAGTTACCAGTACCTAGTGGGAATCATGGCCTCTGCCAACATTCAACATTTATTCTAGCTGCTAATTCAAGTATATAATCATTCGGGAAGTTCTTATTGTACTAACAATCAGTTTTGATCCACAGTTATTTTTCCCCCAAAACTAAGAAAGAATATTTTTCATGAACTTTAACAAAGCATCAAAAACACTGGACTCTTACTCGAAGGCCACTGACAGGGTTTCAAAAACAGGGTTTGAAAACACACCTAATACACCTGTGTTCTAGTGAAGATCTGCTACACACTGCTTTTGGACTGCCATTTCCAAAACAGCAAAACACTTCCAGAATGCTTTCAGACTAGATATATGGTACATATATTTTACCACCATGACAAGTATTCTTATCGGGACTCTAGTGAGGTTTTTGATCCATAACCAAAAAAGTATTAAGATTCTGCCAAGTAACTGTATATCAACATGACTAGCCACCAGTGAAAGTGGTCATAAATTTGGGCAAGTGGGTCTCTCTTATACAATCAAATCTACAACAAAGGTCCCTTCCAAGCCACATCATGATGACAGTGTGTTTAACAGGAAAAGGGAGGGGTACAACACAATGTCAATAAGAATAAAAACTGATTTCAGACAGATCTATCAGACAGTTATAATTCTGCAATGTGTTTACCTTCATCTTTAAGGCTTAAATTTCCTCATTTACAAAATGGTGCTATCTCACAATTTTGATGAAAGGGTTAAATAACACATGTAAAAGCACAGTGCCCATCACATCATTAGCATTCAATAAAAACCTTTTTTCTTTCTATGACTACAAACTCCTAAATCTTTGGAGTTCCCATAGTTGCCCTAAAACTAGGAAACAAATGACAATTCTTTAGATGTCGTAAATAAAGTTTACATTTCCAAAAATTTTAATTATAATAAAGGAAACTATCAGTCTAAAACATTCAGTTAGCCTCATCAGATAATACTCTATGACACTGTGGTATTTACTTGTAACTATATACAATGTTCAGAAGAAAACACTTTGCCTCCCAATAAGCTGAATGCAAGTATATCTTTTAATTTAATTTTAGTATGTCATATCTTCACTTCTGTTTGGTCTTTAATGAGCTGGGCATCCTAATAGAGCTATCCCTCCATACTCAAAATCTATCTAGTAAAAATCTATACACAACCAATGATTATACCTAGGATTGGACCAGAGCCACTACATGATTTGTTAGGTGTCCATGTTTGCAACAAGTAACTTTAGGGGAAAAAAATCTCACCTAATGAGTGTGCTCTCATTCTATATGTAAAACTAGTGGCACATGCCTGTAATCCCAGTATCCTGGAAGGTTGAGGCAGGAGAACCATAGGTTCAGGACAGCCTCAGCAACTCGAGCAACTTGGCAAGATCCATCTCAAAATAAAAAATAAAAAGGGTCGGCGATATAGTTCAGTGGTAAAGCAACCCTGGGGTTCAATCCCCAGCAAAAAAAAAAAAAAAAAAAAACCATCAAAAATTCAAATGACCTTTGGGCTATGGAGCTCCACTACAAACCTATCACAGGGAACACAAAAAGTAAATCCTAAATTTTCTAGTAACTGAAGAATGAAAATCCTAATATTATGATTTTACACCAGATAAACTCCGCCTCCAATGAGGAAGAACTTTTTTAAAAAACTGATTCCACCAAAAAAAAATTGTGTGTGACCAAATAAAAATGCAATTATTCCAGCCAATATATCAAGGAAAAGTTTGAAAAATAAGTAATATACATTAGAAATTTATTTCCTAAGTTTTGACCTGAAGGAAACAAAAAATTGCACTAACACAGATGTCTACCTTCTTTCCACTTTGGCCTCCTCTTTGAACTATTACTCTTCTTTTTTTCAAGCAGGAGCCTAAGACCTTCTTCATCTTAACCTCCCATGTGCCCAACACAATTCCACTTTCTTGGTCCCATAAAATTTTTCTCTGCTTATGTTCACCCATCTGGCAAATCCTATCCACCCATTTCAGACTTTATCCTACCCTAAACCAGGGGACCATTTATCACCACTGAAAACTGTCTCTTTCTCAGCACTCTACCAATCTTAGCCTCTGGAATGTTGCTACTTACTATTCTCTGTTTACCTCCTTAACCCTTCATTTCAATTCTATCCAAAAAACTAAATGCTAACTGCTCCTTAGAGTTCCCCCTGTCCTCTTCTCTTCCTGTTCTTTATTAACCTGTGGTTCATCAGCAAGTTTCACAGCTGTTTATGTGCTTACATTCTTCCAGCAGTGTCCACAATTCCCAACTGATTCTCAACTGAGGGATCTTACTTCTCACCCACAAAAGCCTAACTGCTAATGCCAATGACATAATGACCAAATCTATTAAATCTCCCACCATCATATAGTCTGGATACTTACTAGACATACCATCTAAATAACCAAGAGGTAAGAAAAACTACAGACTCGAAACTCAAATTCTACCACTTTCCTTGCCCAAATCTGCTCTCTTCCTCTATTTCCTAAGTTAAATCCTACCAAGTTTCCCAAGATAATTTCTGAATCATACTCACCTTTTTCCTACTTTTACAGCTCATTGCTTATCTATCTCTAATTCTAGTATCAAAGTTATTCCATGCTTTTCTACCCTTATGCTAATGTCTTCAGTTTCTTACGAAGACCGAAATGAACTATTGCTCTACATGTAAATGTTATCTTAACTCCATTAATCCAGCTTCCACATTTTTACCAAGTACCTCATGAAGATGTATGTCACACACACCATTTCCCCACCCAAACTACCCAAACTCTCGATAGATTCCCATCCTATACAGGTTGAAGTTCCAATGCTTTAAAAAATAGCCTAACACTATTTATAAGCAGTTTCTGACCTCTTTCGGTCCATCTTTGCATCCTATGCTTCATAACCCAAGTTGTATGTTTAACTTCAGCCATGTTTTCCTTTTCCCTAAAATGTCCTATTCAGCCTGACAAATCCCTATCTATCCCACAAGATTCAGCTCAAAGACATTTGAGATAACTCCCGCAAGTTTCCCAAGAATTAAATTTTTCCCCTTTCTAAGTATGCCCAAAATGCTTTATATATTCCTAATTACTATAAAATCTGATAAGTGCTTTTTCATTTGTCTTTCTGTTTATACCATTATAAACTCACTTAGGACAGTACCTGAGGCACATGGGTTGTTCATTAAGTATTTCTGGAACTGAGTTATAGTACTATTATTATTGGTTTGTTTTGCTTTTTGTTTTCTACTGGAGATTGAAACCTGGGGTCCTTTACCTCTAAGGTACATCCCCAGCCCTTTCTTTTTTTGAGACAGGGTCTCACTAAGTTGCCAAGGCTGACCCCAAACTTATAATCCTCTTGCCCAACCTCCCCAGTTGCTGGGATTACAGGCTGTACCACACCCAGCTTATAGTACCAATTTTAAATGCTACATTTAATATAATCAGTTAGGCTATATAACACTTGTTTCGAAAATGTGAATTTGTTCCAACATGAGTGATATATTGGGGAACAATGCGAATATAATGCAAATTTCCCATTTGCTTATGTGCTATTTGTCTGCAAAAAAAAAAAAAAACACTAGATGAAAGCAGAAAACTGCACTCAAATGAACTAAGATGAACAGAAATAAATAAAACACATTTAAACACCACTAGCTAAGTCAGTTCACCCTGTGTTGAGTGACACCCACTCATTTCTGGTGTTAACAATTTTCCATCTGATTTCAGGTAACTGTCCTTCCAATTCACAATCATTCATAAGCAACAACCCTTCTGAGGTTCATCTGCATACGCAAACCAAGTCTTTTTCACCTTGTTATGTATCTATTTCTTAACTAACATGTATAAAAAGCTCCTACCAATTTTTTAGATTCTTTTTTTTTTTTAAACATGTCACTGACGAAGTTTTTGAGTGCTACACCCCAATTTCATTTTTTTCCATAGGACCTGTGATTGTTCCTGTACAAGTCTGCATAGCACAGTGACTCTTAGGAAACTATATATTGCTTTATAGCAGAACTGACTATATAAATTAACAGCTTTATGAGCTCTTTGGCTTTACACAATTTCAATATTCCAATTCCATTAATTTAACAGAGAAAGCTCTGCCTTTTCCCAAAATTTCACAAAAATGTTTACAGACCACATCCTAACCAACCATCAGGATATTCATAACCTTAACTTGGTGGCTTTGAAGTCTGGTAAGCATAGGGTTAATTTTTCCAGCTAAGTTCTCTAATCAGACTAAGTCTAACTCAGAAAACAAGATCTCAAATCTGAACTTTCATGTGTATCATTTTAGGGCTTTCATTGTTTTGGATGCTTTTAAACTCTCCCCCAAATACTGACATTTTTATTTTAAATGACCCTCTCTTGTACAATAATTGAGCAGAACCCTCAGGCTCATTACAAAAAGGACACAGACAAAAGAGACACCATATCCAATTGAAATAGACTGTCACTAAAGCCATACCTCAAATGTGACTTGATTTTAACTTATGTTGACTCCATTCTCTCCACACTGATGCCAAATTGATCTTTAAATCACTTTGCTCTCCTGCTAAAAATATCCTCCCCTTCTTTTGCTACAGGAGAAAGGAATAAACTTCACTTCTATCTTTCCAAGCATGGTCCTCCAAAATCTAGGTCACCTTTGCAAGTTCATCTCAAGTCACTCCCATTGTTTCAATAACACCTTACCACTGGCTTTACTCCAACATCTGAGCCTCAGTACAAACATTTTGTGTGAAAGGACCCCCTCCCAAGTTTGGCAAGCTCCTATTCAAACTGGTTCCAGCCCTTCCATAAGTTTAATCATTCTTCTGTTCCTCTACAGTACAAACAGCAAAAACTGAGTATATTCATTTTTCAATTCTCAGTGTCCAACACTGTGGCTAGCATATGCCATTCCCTAACATATTACTTAAGTTATGAAGAAAATATAAACAGATGAGGGAGAGAGTGAGCCCAGAGACAGTAAAGTTAAGGCAGCCAAAACCACCCCAATCCTGGATCCAAGTAATTCTTCTGTTCCTCATTGATTTCTTGTTCAAATACCAAAATCTGGCACATTCCATTGTACCCTAATGCACATACGTGTATAATTACAATTTAGTTTACTCAGGATCTCTTAACTTCATGTGTTTTATTAATCACATTTCATTTTTAAGATGGCTACCTCTTGAAAAAACATCAGATTTTGTACAAGCTAGGAGATACGAAAATTGAAGGAACTTTCTTTTCTAAATAATACATTAAGTTCCAGTCACACAACAAACATGTAGAAAGCACAGCACACCCACACACAAAAGTATCTTCTCCAGTAAAATACACATTTTTACCTGAACCTATCTGGATTTTGTCAAAGTGAAAATGTGTTAAACCAGAGCTTCCCAAACAGTGGAACTTGTGTATGGGATGGGTTACAAACATGCTGAAGATACTGACCCCTCACCTGTGTGATGCCTTAATCAGTTATTCCAATATGCCTTACATACATTATCCTTTTTGGTTGCATTATATATGAAAAAGGTGTATGCTTTAAAGAATACATGAAGACTAATAAGGATATAGTGCAACATCTAAGCATTAATCAAAATACATACTTACAAATTCCTACAATGTCTTTATTTGTAGTCAGGACCAAGTTCATGTCTGTTCAAATGAAGGAGTCTGAAATTTCCCAACAACTGCAGTTTTACTTTGCCAACAAGATTTAAGAAACATGAAAATGCCTACAGATTGAACAGGTATTCAAAAGGAGGCTTCTTTAGTTATGTCACCACTTATCATCTGAAATTATGCAAGAGTTGACTGTCAGGGAGAATCTTTAGTCTCACCAAAAAAAAATATATATCTTTTTCACATACTCTCTTTTGACCATTTCAGTAAGCCCCCTGTTCACCTACTGAGAATTAGCCAGCCACAACTACCTTAAATAACTTCTATCCATTAAAAGATTCCCTCCTCTCCCCAGGGAACAAATCTTCAGTAACTGCACTCTCTCATCACACTCTCATGCACTCCATCTAACTGTAATTATCTTGGACAAATCCATTTAACCTTTCTAGGTCTCAGTTTTCTCATGAGCAGCAGTTCACATATTGTGTTCAGGGCAAGATGACTGGACTATCTTAAGACATTAAAACAATTCCAAAACAAAAAGTCTATGAAACATTTTGATCAGTGGCCACATCAGCTCTTAAAACCTTCAAAACTGTTCTGAAGTGGTGGCAAATTCTAGTGTATTGTGAAAAATGCAAAGTGCTATTACACACCATTTTATTTTTGTCTTATTCATATTCACTCTCTTCCTCTCCAAAGTTAAATTCCCAGGCGCAAGTAAGCAATATTCAGTACTAGCAATGATGAGACAATTCACCTGCAAAACAGGTAAATATAAGAACCCAAATTTAAGCAGATTATTTCAACGTCAGCTTAACACAGTCACAGCAAATCCAAGGTCAAGCAAGATGACCATTCACAATGCTGTCATTTGCTTAACACTTAAAGAAAAAAGGTTACAGGTGTCTATTAACAAGCTCTCTCAGGGAACGAGCAGTGTAAGTCAAAAGAAATCAAGAAGTTCCCAGAAAAAATGGTGTTGAAAAATGAAAAGACAAGATTTAATGTTACTGAAAATTGCTTCAAGTAATTAGTAGTATCTCCGTGGCCTCAGCAAAACCATACTATAAATCTCTTCATCTGGTGCTAAGTGCCTCTTTAAACACGTAATTTACTGCTTTCCCCCCCAAGATATGAGTTAAACTGAATTTAAAAGCATTCGGAGGGATGGGGAAGCGGTTGGTTTCCCGCTTGGCGATAACTGCGGCTACTAAGTGCGAAGTTCCACACTCCACAGCGCGCACTCCCACGGAGTCACTTCTCCAAAGTTGCCACCAGTCCTGGCCACGAATCAGGTCCGCCGACTCGTCTGCTGCGGGTGACCGTAACCCGGGTCCCAGAGCTAGGGCGCCCGCCCCCGCTCCTAAGCGCGCTGCCGCCAACCGCCGTCAATCAACACCCTCCTGACTCCGCACGGGGGCGCGGCCGGGGAGAGGCTGTCCCGTTGAGGGGGCGCCCCCAACAGCTTAGCAGAGCAGCACTACTGCCACCCACAAAACTAAAGTTGCCTGCAACGGATCCCGGCGTGCTCCGAATCCAAGGGGCACGATCAATCTGAAGGTCCGTGCGCGGCCAGTAGGGAAGCAGCGCCCCAATCTGGCCTCCGGCCCGTCTCGCTCACCTCTCGAGGTGCGCCGCCTTCCTCCGCCGCTGCCACCGCCTCCTCCCTGTGAGTGCAGCGGGGTCTGACCTGTGGAACCACCATACCAGTCCCGCCCGCTGCTGCAGCGCCGCCGCCGCTCCTCAGCCGCCTCAGCCGCCGGTCTTTGTTTTCCCTCAGAGAGCCACCGCTTCAGCTGCCCGCCTCAGCCGCCCCGACGGGCCGCCACTACGCCCTCCCGCCCTCTCGGCCCCCTGCTTCGCCCTCCTCGCTGAGCCCACCGCCGCCTTCGCCTCCGCGCCGCCGACGCCGCCGCCACCGACGCCGACGCCTCCTCCTTCGCACCCCCCTCTTTTTCATTGAAAGCAAACAAGCATCATGGCGGCGGCCACCGTCCCCCAGCCAGCTAGCGCCCCGACCGCCGCCGCCGCTGCAACATCCCGGCCGCCCATTGGTCTCTGCGGACGGACGTGACCATCCCGCGTCGGGTTAGGGGGGCCGCTCTTCGAACGCCCTAAGCCCCACCCCCTACCCCCCGTGCTGGGGAGCAGTGAGCCAGCCCGGCGCCTTGCGGGGCCCGCCCTCCGTTCTACTCTTCCCGCTCTCCTCTCTGCTTTCCTGCCCGGTTGCTTGTATTTTTCTCTTCTTCCTAACGCTTCTACTTGTTTCATCTCCTTTTATTGACTCTGGTGGTTCACTTTTAACCGTTCACTCTTTTTTCCTTTATCTTGCTTCTCGCGATTTCTCCTTTTCCATAGGGCTTCGCCTGTCAATCACGTAGGAACACACAGATCAGCTTGCAGGCTTAACATTAGCCAGTGTCTTTATCTGCCCAAAGACCAAACACTCAGTCTTTAACAAGTCGAATAATTCTTCCTGCTTCAGTTATGCAGAAAACAAATTAATAGCCCATTTCGGTCCACTAATGATAGTTCAGTCCGATAAATTAACGGACAGTTTTGTGGCTCTAGCTTAGTAATTGACCCCAGCTGTGTTCAAAGATCAAGCTGCCAGGCGTGGTGGCGCTCGCTCGTAATCCCAGCACCTAGGAGACATCGCGAGTTCAAAGCCAGCCTCAGCAACTTAGCGAGGCCCTAAGCAACTCAGTGAGACCCTGTCTCTAAATAAAATACAAAATAGGGCTGGGGATGTGGTTCAGTGGTGGAGTGCCCCCGGGTTCAATCCCCAGTACCAAAAAAAAAAAAAAAAAATAGATCAAGCTGTTCTGTTCAGGACAAACTTTAGCATTTGAAGGTGAGCAGAGGAGTAGGCTCGGATTCGTGATCTTGCATCAGTAAACATTAGTCGACTGGTAGTTTAGGCACAGAGATGAATACGACTCCACCCTGTTCTAAGTCTAGGGAAAAAAGTAACACCCAGCAGACTGTTAAAATGCTTTAGAGACGTATGTTGAAGGATATAACTGCCACCCACTTGCATGGCAATCTAGCATGGACTACTGGCTTCTTCCTGAACCATCAACCCTGAAGAAATGAGAGTGAAATGGGTTGCAGGAACTGAGGATAGAGACACACGTGCCCCTCACAAATGTCTATCTTGAACTTAAGGATGTGCAAAATGGGTGGCTGTTGCCTGGGAGAGAGGAGAGTTGGCAGGGTGAGAAAAGAATTAAGGGACACAAATGTTCTCTTTCGGGCAGGAGTTCTGTACTTGTCTCTCAGCATTGGCTTGAGCAGGTCATTTCCTGCTATTTGCCAAGACAGGAGTGACAGCCTAAGCCTCTAGTTCCCCAAGACACTGGTCAAAGGCAAAGCAATGTGAAAGCTCAGCACAGGTAAGGGATTAATACAGCTGTGCTTCTGTGTCCTGGCAACCTGTGGTTCAGCATAGAGAAAGAGAGACCTTTTTGTAATTCATGTGCCCAGAAGGAGCTACTTTTTTGTGATTTGGTATAGTGTGTATGGAGGGAAGCCTAGTTGCATACCAAAATCTTGACAGCATAAAGCAACAGTTTTATTATATCTCATGATTCACATGCTCAGCTGGACAGTGTATTCATCTCAGTTGTGATCTCTCATGCCTTTGCCTCAGATGAACTCAGTGTTGGATGTCTAGCACCTCAGTGTCCCCCAATGAGGCATCTCTGTGTAGTACCTCATTCTCTTGCTTTTCTGGCTGTCCTTTCTCACATGGCAACCCAGGGTTCCAAGAGGAAGGAAATGGAAGTTGCCAGGCCTTCTGAAGAATGTTACTTCCTCTGTATTCAGTCTATCAAAGCAATCACAAGCCTGATCCAAATTGAAGAGGAGAGGATATAAGCCAGAGAGGAGCTGCTTGTACATAGAGGGAATGGTGAACTTATTTGAAGCCACTAAGTAGACTGCCTCCACAAAATGCCAGGGTTTCCTGAAACAGGCATTGTTGAACAGACTGACTGTAACAATGAAAATTTGCAGGAGACTGCCAAATGAAGCAGGTCCCAGGTTGATTTGCTAGATATACTGAACTTCTATGAGACCAGAATGCTTGTGGTTGAAGATCCAAGAATCTTCTAGTAGAAGAGCACATGGAAGGCCAAAACCAAAATAGAGATTTCCTGATGAGCCTCAAATATGCTACTTAGTTTTAATAGTCTGACACCTCTTTAGTCGTATTCAGTTTTGATAGTCTGACACCTCTTTAGAACTAGAAGATTAGTGTCCAGGGTCGAGCACTGATAACCAAAATCCCTCACCCCTATGCAATGCTAAGGACATGACATATTCTGGCTATCTACTTCCCCTTTTGGGGGCTCAGGGCCTCCAGGCTACAGTTTTCCTCAGATGGGGCCTAGTATAATTGACATATTTTCAGGTCCTAATTTTAACTTTATCATTATTCTTTGTCTTTAGGTCTATTGTATCAGTCTTAAGATGATTGAAAATCCAACACAAACAACTTTAAGAAAAAGGAAAAGGAATTAGTTGGTTCAAATAGCTTTAAAAGAATAGAAAAAGCATACCAGTTTCAGGTGTAACTTGATTAGGGGCTAAAGCCACTCAGATCTTCCTACTTCCATGGTGATGTTAACATCAGGTGCCATATTGAATCAAAATGGATGTCAGCTCCTACTAGGTTCAAGCCCAGAGCTTAACTCAACAGTTGAGCAAACATCCTGGGCCTGACTTTCATTTCCAACCCTGAACCAAACACATATTCAAAAGAATGTCATATCCTGGCCAGGAAGAAGTTGCATGCTCACTTCTGGAGCTCGGTAGTCTTCAACCTCACCCAAAGCATATATGCAAAGGGTTGGGGAGGGGCAGAGAAAAATTGGGGATGTTGTTGGGAGAAAGCAGAACAGAAGCAGAAAGGCAGGAAAAGGCAAGGACCTGAGATCCACTCTATCAGTCTCCATCTGCACATGAACAAACTCCCTGCCAGCTGCTTTTCCAGGTAACTGTCTTGTCCTGATTTCACTCCCAGTATGTGGAGTCAGGAGAAGATGCCTTAATGCCCTGGAATGTGGGAGACAGAGGGGACTTACATTCAGAGCTCAGGTGTACTCCCTGAAGACTCACCTTAGAGGATCGATTTCAAGGGGAAGATGTTGCAAGTCTGTTTCTAAGTATATGTCACTTTTTAAAAGATTAAACTCCCTTTTTCATTATTACAAAAACAAATTTAAAACAAATGGTTTTAAAAAATAAAACTTAAAAAGCAAAAAGGCATGAAGAAAATGTTTTATTCCTGTCTCCACCCCAGCCACACACCCCATTTGAATTGATCACAATGCTTTGGCCTCAAATAATGAAACAAAACAAAATGAACCACAGTCACACAATACTAGACAACTATACTTACTCCCAGGACTAGAAGTCCAAATAGAGGGTGACCAATCCCCTACATGTTGCTTGATATAAGTCTTAACACGTATGCCTGAAACATCTAGAAACAAGACAACTTAATTTTTAAACAGTATGTTAGTAACATTTCAAATAATATGCTCAATGTATTTTTCTTCAACTAACAGACACCATTTCAGATGAATGAACCTCTAAATTTAAACCAGTGGGTCCAATTGTCCAATCCAGAGAAAAAACATAAAAGAACAAAACAAAACTCCAGTTTTGGACACTGATTTATATTTATCGTACCCCTTTCATGATTTTCTGATGTGTGGAGTGAGAGACAGAGAAGAGTAAAGGATGTCCCTCTGGCATTTGGTCTGAGCAGCTGGCATCAGCTCTGACGTTCAAGGCAAAGGGTGGAACTCTGTTTTGGCATTGCAGAGTTCCAATGAAAGTCTGACAGCTCCTCCCACTCAGACATTGCAAGATGCCAATGCCTACCGGCAGATTAATCAGTGATACTCCCCTGGGTGGGAAACATTTTGGTTACCTTCCTACTTGAGGTGTTGGAGTGATAGCAGGGGGCTGAACCAGGAAGGGATTTTGAAAGATGTTTATTACAGATATTGGCCTAAAATAGTTTAGCAAAAGGTGACTGTGTTCATGGCAGTTAACATGAGACCTCTTAAGTTTGTAAAAACTGGCCTTTGTCAGAGTTCCTGCACAATGAACTGATGGCCCCATTGGCTGCTCCTCTGCCCCCTTGGATCCAGAATCTCTAAGGGGTTTCCACGGGAGACTTAAGAGAAGCTAAAAGCAAAAATCTGAAGAAATATAGAGAATGTGGTCCTACTGGAGATGGTGGATGCCATAAGACTTCATCTATCCAGGGGTCCAGGTGACAGACATTCAAGGTTTCCTCATGAATTACCTTCCTGATGGACAGACATTCAAGGTTTCCTCATGAATTACCTTCCTGATGGGCCACAGTCTGAATTTTATTAGGACTCATTCAGTTTCTGGAATAGAAACCTAACTGAAAGTAATTTAAGCAGACATCGGAATTTATTAGCTCCAAGGTAAAGCTAGGTACTTCGATGCAGATAAACAGATTCAAATTTTGGTTCCACTCCCATCATCTGCATCCCCTCAAGTTACTGAACTTCATGGTGCCTTGATTTCCTCATTTGTAAACTGGAGATCATGATAGCAGGGTTGTCGGTCATCAGAAGATTAAATGTGATATCAGAGCAATGCCTGTGAAACTTCTGTGGCTTAAAACACTGACAATTTATTTCTTGATAACACTCAATCGAAGTGTTCCCAATCAGCAGGTAATTTTCCTCCTTACAGTGTTTCAGGGACCTAGGTCCCTTCCAATTTATGGTCCTGTGGTGCAGGACCACATTTATCTCCTCTGGTGCAGCTTCTTATTCTATAGTCCACGTTACCAAGAGTTCTAAGGAATTCAGGGAATGGTTCTGTGAACCAGGATGGGAAGAAATTTAGCATTTCTTGCCATTTTTAGTAACAGATGATGCTATGGTTTGAATACAGTTTGTCCCTTCTGAAATTCTTACTAAAATTTATGGTATGTTAAGAGGTGGGAACAGGTAGAACTTTTAAGAGGTGATTAGGACTCTGCCTTCATGGATGAATAAATTCATTCATATGATTAATGGATTAAATGGTTATCTTAGCATAGGTCTGCTATAACAGCCAGTTTGGCTAGGTCTCTTGCATACCTGCAAACCGCCATCACTTGCTCCATGTGTAAGTCAGCTTTCCATTACTGTAACGAAATAGCTGAGATAATCAAAATTATAAGGAGAAAAGATTATTTGAGGTGACACTTTCAAACGTTCATGGTCACTTGGCCATGTTGTCTTTGTGCTTGCAGCAAGGCAGTAAATCAGTGGGAGTGTATAGTAAAGGAAGTTGTTCAGTTCATAGTGTCTGGGAAGCAGAGAAACAGACAGAAGGTGCTGGAGTCCCAATACCCCCTTCAAAGGCATGCTACTAATGACCTAACTTCCTCTCACTAAGCCCCACCTCCTAAAGATTCCACTACCTCCCAATAGCTCCTTGGGGATCAAATCTTCAAAACATGAACCTTTGGGGGACATTTCAGATCCAAACTATAGCACCATGTGATGCCCTATGCCATGTTGGTACTCTCCCAGCAAGATAACCATTAGTAGATGCAACCCCTCAAACTTGGACCAGAACCATAGACTGAAATAAACCTCTTTTCTTTGTGACTTAATCAGTCTGTGGTACTATGCTATCGGCAACAGAAAAGGGATTAATAGGCAGCAGATTCCAATAGGATGAGCACTACCTGTAACTATCACTAGTGGTGACTATAGCCAGATATTTTCATATCCTGTCACAGTTGTTGGGAAGAACTTTTTCTCTCCAATATTTTTTTCTTTTTTTCTTTTTTTTTTTTTAAATTGAGGTGAAGTTCACAAGATATTTGAAAGTTTATATTTTCCCTTGGGATCTCTGCTTTCTTTTGATTTTTCTTGCTTTCTTTCAGTTGTTAGAACTTCTAGTACTGTGTTGAATGAAAGTGGGAAGAGTAGATTGTCACCAATCTCAGAGGGAAAGCATTTGGTTTTCACCACTAAATACATTGTTAGCTAAAGGTTTTTGTATGCTCTTTATAAGGTTGGGGAAGTTCCCCTTTTTTCCAGTTGTGCTGAAAATTTTATCATGAATGCTTTATCATAAATGGTTGCTGCATTTAGTAAATTTTTTCCTGCCTAAATTGATAAAATCATATGACTTTTCTTTTTTTATTTATTTTTATTTTGCTGGGGTGGGGAAAACTTGGGATTGAACTCAGGGTGCTTTACTACTGAGCTACATTCAGAGTCTTTTTATTATTATTGTCGTTGTTGTTGTTGTTGTTGTTATTATTATTATTTTATTTCCAGTCAGAATCTCACTAAGTTGCTGAGGTTGGCCTCAAACTTGTAATTCTCCTGCCTCAGCCTCCCAAGTTGCTTGAATAATTGGTGTGCACCACCACACATGGGTTTTGACTTTTCTTCTTGATTTTCACCTTACATACCTGGAATAAATTCCACTTGGTATATTTTTTTAAAACATTTTTGGATTTGAGTTTCTAACATTTTATTGAGTATTTTTGCATTTAAGAAGGATGTCTGTTGTAGTTTTCATTTTTATTCCCTTTGTCTGGTTTTGGTATTAGAGTAAAACAAGCCCATAAAATGAGTTGGGAAGTGTCCCTCTTGAATTTTGAGAAACAGATTTTATATTTGGTAATATACTTCCATGAAACTATCTTGGCTTGGAGATCCTTTATCTTTTTCCATCCTTTTACCTTTAGTTATTTATGTCAGATGTCAGTATGTTTGATGTCAGTTCCTTATAGAAAACATAATTGGGTCATGATTTCTTATTCACTGTTCTAGTCTCTTTTGATTGGTGTATTAAGACTATTTACATTTAAAGCAACTATTGATGTGTTAGGGCAAGTCTGCCATTTTACATTTTGTTTTCTTCTTGTCCCCCCTGTTTATTGTGCCTGGCTTGCTCTTCTCTCTCTCTCTCTCTCTCTCTCTCTCTCTCTCTCCCTCTGTCTTTCCTTTTTTTCTTGCCTTCCTCCTGGTTGCTGGGATATTTTTCAGCTCCACTTGGTATATTTATAAAGTTGCTTTAGTGTATCTTTTTTTTTTTCTGAGAAGTTTTTCTAGGTATTACCACATGTATAAGTAACATCTAAGTAACATCGCAACCTACTAGTATCATTTTACCACTTTGGTCTTTGTACCTACCCCACTTTATTTATATTTATTCTGCAACACTGGGGATAGAACTCAGAGCCTTGAATATGCTAAGTAAATGCTCCGCCACTGAGCTACACCCACTTTAAAATTATAGTTTTCTTAAGTAATTGTTCTTCATACATTAAGCATCATGTGAGGCAGTGCTACTTTTACTTCCACCATAAAATGTGATTTAAAAAACCCATGAGATGAAGGGTAGTCTATTGTATTTAATTCTGTTTACCCATCCCTTGTCTTTCCTTTCAGAAAAAGTTCTCAGCTTTCTTCAGGTATCATTTTCTTTGTTTCTGGAGAGTTTCTCTTATCCATTCTTTAAAGGTAGGTCTGCTGCAACATATTCACTTAATTTTCCTTCACCTGAGGATGTTGTTCTTTTCCCAAGGACAGTGGATTATAGGACCTTAGAGTTGATAGACCTTTCAGCAACTTGAAAATATATTGTATCACTTCTTCCTGCCCCATGGTTTCAGATGAGAAAAATCTGCTGTTACCTATTTGTTATTGCTTTATAGGTAATGCATCCTTTCTCTTCAGCAATTTTAAAGGTGTACCTAATTGTTTTTAAAAAGTTTAACTATTTTGTGTCTTAGTATGAACTTCTTTGGACTTTCTCCAGAACTTGAAGCTCTCCAATCATTGAATCTCTAGGTATGTCCTTTGCCAAGTTGGGAGAGTTTTCAGCCATTAATTCTTTGAACACCTTTTTGGATTCACATTCTTGTCCTCTCCTTCAGGAACTCTAATGATAGGTCTTCTTTCCTATCTAGTAGGTCCCCCTCATCCTCAGGAAATAACAATCTGAGACTTCCTGTAAATGCTAAAACTTGCGGATAGCACCAAACTTTATACATAGTATTTTTTTCCTATACATACGTAGCATGGTAAAGTTTAATTTATAAACTAGGCACAGTAAGAGATAAATAAAATAATAACTAATAATATAGGACAATTATAATAATATGCTATAACAAATGTTTGTATTTCCGGTTGTTATTAAGAAAAATAAGAGTTACTTAAACAGAAGCACTGCAATACCACTACAGTTGATCTGATAATTGAGATGGCTACTAAGTGACTAACAGGCAGGTAGCATATACAGCATGGATACACAGCAAAGAAATGTTTCATGTCCTGGGTGGCACAGAACAGGATGGTATGAGACTTCATCATGCTACTTAGAGTATGCAATTTATTTATTTATTTATTTATTTATTTATTTATTTATTTATTTTATTTGCTTATTGATTCATTGAGCACAAATGGAGTACAGCTATTGTTTCTCTGGTTGCACACAAAGTAGAATCACACCATCTGTGCATTCATACATGTACACAGG